>JAMWET010004618.1:0-27500 GCA_024036415.1 Prochilodus magdalenae | reverse complement strand
GGGAGGAAGGATACGGCACTGGAAATCAGAGAACCACAAACACACATGTACACACACATATACAAATCAGAACCATATTCCATTTAACTCCAAGCAAAACTGCGCTGAAGAGGGTGAGGCTGAGGAAACTGGGCAAGAGATCTATTAAATAACAAGATATCCACACAACAATCAATCACTACAGCCGCACAACAGTCATCAGTCATCACAGACCAATCAGTCATCGATTCCACACAATAATCAATCGCTAAAGCCGCACAACAGTCATCAGTCATCACAGAACAATCAGCCATCAATCCCCCACAACAAACAATCATCAAATGCTATGTAATAATCAGCCTTCAACCCCAGACATCAATATACCATGAAGACTCCACAACAATCAGCCGTCAGTGCAACACAACAGTCATCAAAGCAACACAACAATCAAGCATTGTTGACATCAGTCATAAAGCCTCATCAAACAACAGCTACTGAAATTAATAAACAATCAAACATTAAAGCCTCACAACAATCACCTCAGTAGCACGGCACAAAAGTCAACAACCAGTGATAAACAACAGTCAACCACGAAAGCCCCACAGTAGCCAACAATGAAAGCCACACATCAATCATCAAAGTTCCATAAAAATCAGCCATCAAAGTCACGTAACAATCTACAATTGAACCCCCCATTAAAGACCCACAACCTCCAACCTAAAAACCACATAACAGACAATGATCTAAACCCCACAACAAGCAACCACTAAACCGCACACCAAGTTGCACATCAACTTTCAAAGGCCCACAACAATCAAAACCCCACTCTTAAACAGCTGCACCTGAGCCTAAGGTCACCATGTCCGTTGCAAAGAGTTGGTGGGAAGGGTATAAAACCCCACTGCATTGGGCTGTGGAGCAGTGGAACTGTGTTCTCTGAAGGGATGCCGCGCCAGACCAACATCTCAAACCACGCTGCACTTTTCCACCTCAAAAACAAAATTGGTTCATGAAACCAAACCTGTGACGCAGGTGGCAAAAGGTCATACAAATCTCAACACTACTGACTACTGTGGAGTCGTTGTGTATGTTGTGTATATGGTGTATACTGTGTAGAGTGTATAGTGTACAGTGTCTGTATGTATTGTGTATATGTGGAGTGGTTGTGTATATGGTGTATACTGTGTAGAGTGTACATTGTACGGCGTGTGTATGTATAGTGTATATGTGGAGTTGGTGTGTATATGGTGTATACTGTGTAGAGTGTATATTGTGCAGTGTCTGTATGTATTGTGTATATGTGGAGTCGCTGTGTATATTGTAGACTGCTGAAACCAAATTCCTTGTGTGTGTCAACATTCTTGGCTAATAAACATGATTCTGAAGCCGCAACCCTCTTTTCAGTGCACACTGTTAATGACGATAAACTAAACTGAACTGGACTGAATTAAATAAGCCCAAAAAAACTTTAGTAGTTAAAGACGTTACCGTTTATCATACTGTTTTCAAGCATTTGACAATTTTTTGGCCGACTTATTTGACTTGACTTGTTTGGAATGTTTGCCCTGAGGGAAAAGCTTAAATAAATACAGTCCGTGTGGTGACACTTGTGCATGCTTTCGTGCACCTGTCACCCTGTCCCTCCTCATACTTTTTCATTTCAGCTGGAGCCTTCTTTTTCTAAATATACCCGAGCGGGTCACAGGCAACGGCTGACATTTCAGCTGATTAGCCACCCGGCAGAGTGCCAGAGTCAACATCAGGTCAGAGTGACCTGTCTCAGCCATGATGCAAAAAACAACGTATACACACACACACACACACACACACACATACGCACACACACACACACACATAACACACACACTCACATACGCACACACACACACACACACACACACATACACACCAACAACCTCACAAACAGCAACCAACAATAAGAAAACCAGGGGGGTCAGAGCGAAACCAAGAGAACTTCAAAGAGAGTTGCAGGACCAATTACTGACACTGATAGAAAGGAGGGGAGAGAGTGAGTGAGAAAGAGAGAGAGAGAGAGAGAGAGAGAGAGAGACAGACAGAGGAGAGAGAGACTTTACCATGGTGAGTGAGTTCAGTTCCAGCCCAGATCGAAAGGTCTTGACACAGCACAGAAAAAGTTGGACTTCAAAAAGTTACACTTCAAAAGAAAACTAACATTGGCACAAGTCATGCAGGCGCACCTGTGTGAAATCTGAGAAATCTCTATACAGTATCGAACTCAACATCTACCAACAGTGCAGGACTCACCCCAAAAAACTACAGCTAGTGCTAATGTTACAGAGCATACATTTAGAATTCCAGTTGACTATTACCAACAGTGCAATGGTGAGCTGTACAAGTGGACTAGCAACACGTGGCACACCACAAAACTGCGGCTGTAGAGTATCAACAGTGCGGGATACACCACAACAACTACAGCTACCTAGTGCAGGATACACCACAACAACTACAGCTACCTAGTGCAGGATACACCACCACAACAACTACAGCTACCTAGTGCAGGATACACCACCACAACAACTACAGCTGCCTAGTGCAGGACACACCACAACAACTACAACTACCTAGTGCAGGATACACCACCACAACTACAGCTAGCTAGTGCAGAACACACCACAACAACTACAACTACCTAGTGCAGGATACACCACAACAACTACAGCTAGCTAGTGCAGGATACACCACAACAACTACAGCTACCTAGTGCAGAACACACCACAACAACTACAGCTACCTAGTGCAGGATACACCACAACAACTACAGCTACCTAGTGCAGGATACACCACAACAACTACAGCTACCTAGTGCAGGATACACCACCACAACAACTACAGCTACCTAGTGCAGGATACACCACCACAACAACTACAGCTACCTAGTGCAGGATACACCACCACAACAACTACAGCTACCTAGTGCAGGATACACCACAACAACTACAGCTACCTAGTGCAGAACACACCACAACAACTACAGCTGCCTAGTGCAGGATACACCACAACAACTACAGCTACCTAGTGCAGGATACACCACAACAACTACAGCTACCTAGTGCAGGATACACCACAACAACTACAGCTACCTACTGCAGGATACACCACAACAACTACAGCTACCTGGTGCAGGATACACCACAACAACTACAGCTACCTAGTGCAGAACACACCACAACAACTACAGCTACCTAGTGCAGGACACACCACAACAGCTACATCTACCTAGTGCAGGATACACCACAACAACTACAGCTACCTAGTGCAGGATACACCACAACAACTACAGCTACCTAGTGCAGGATACACCACAACAACTACAGCTACCTAGTGCAGGATACACCACAACAACTACAGCTACCTACTGCAGGATACACAACAACAGCTACAGCTACATACTGCAGGATACACCACGACAACTACAGCTACAGCTACCTAATGCAGAACACACCACAACAACTACAGCTACCTAATGCAGAACACACCACAACAACTACAGCTACCTAGTGCAGGACACACCACAACAACTACAGCTACCTAGTGCAGGATACACCACCACAACAACTACAGCTACCTGGAGCAGAATACATAACAATAACTACAGCTGACTAGTGGCTACAGTGTGGGACAGTGCAAAAGCATTGTCTGATTTGTGACAGCGATGCAGGACAATGAAAATGCTATGGCTGATTAGTACCAATGATGCATAATATAACAATAAATACAGATAACTTGTGTCCACGCTGTGCAACACAACTCAAAGCTGCACCATACCAGTGCCAACAGTGCGGGACAAAGCAAATGGTATCTCTAAAAACTAGTATAACAGTTAATTGGTGCACTGCACATACCAGCTGGCGAGTGGTGCAAGACATCTATTAAAATGCTGCACTATTCCACACATATAGGAACTATTCCATACCACCTGGTGACTACTGATCTTTCAAATGGCTCTGATTCATGTACAGCAGTGAACCCTTTAAATCGTTGGCGTGCTTGGAAAACTTAATTCTTCTATTTTTATTGGTTTTCATATTGTTTTTTGACATCATGTAAAAACAGCAGCCGCCCTTTACATTGTATAGAGCTGTGACATCATGACACTGTGTACAGAAACAAGCTTTTTATCCGACAGCAACAAAGTAAAGATTTCACACCAATGTAGCACAGTAATAAGACCAGTCATTTAACATGTAGGTAGCAATGAATGAAAGTCAGTGAGGACCATTTAGCATCAGACAAAACACAATGCTACACCAATAATAAATTCATGAATTCATATTTAACTTAAGCACAAGCATAATTTATAAGCCCCATTAAACACTACAGACAGATATAAATCCTAAGCCTAGTAGGAAGTGGTAAATAAAAGAATACTAAAGGAATAATTAAAGACTGGATGGAGGTATGGTGGTATAGCCAAAGGGCATAGACTGAAGCTCTAGGGTTGTTGTGGAATGACTAAGAGATATGAGTCTGTAAACACAGCACAAACACGTAGCTGACAGGAACAGGAACAGCTGCTCGACCACTTCACTTTTTCATCTATAATTCATCTTCTCTAGCCCAGGGCTACTTTCAAAAGCACACATCTAAAAGCCAGGCCTGAAATAAAACACAAAATATGAAACAATATCACGGGCTCATTAAATATTCATGCAGAATGGCAGCTTTCTGCAGTCGGCCATGTTCAACTTCCTCTTGCAAGGGAAAAAAAATCAAATGTGTTGTATAAAAAGCTTGATGACTGAATCCACCAATGGTGGTTGGCGTAGCTCAGCGGATAACACCGCTACCCGCCAAGTAGCCACCACCACTCGTGGGAGACTGGGGTTCGAATCCCAGGCTGGGTGACTACGCTGTGCTACACCAATAAGAGTCCATGGGCAAGACTCCTAACACTACATTGGCCCACCTGTAATATGATTAACCTTGTAAGTCGCTCTGGATAAGAGTGTCAGCTAAATACCGTAAATGAATCCAAGTTGAGATTTGTTCTTTCATTGTACAGGACCAACGTAACACATCAGTTTGTTGATGTCCATGGATGACATTGTAATAATTTGGTAACACGTTCTATGAATCGGGTATCCATAAAGCAAGTGCATTCATAAAGATCTATAAAGCCTTTATAATGCTTCTTAGTACTAGACATAAGCCTCTGTGGATAAACGTTCATGATCACATAAGCTGTTATAACATGACAGTATAAGGTTATATAGCTTTACAGTATCTGGCTCATGAAGCTGTTATCATAAAGCTTTATAACTGACGTTGTGTTAATTCACATAACGCCCTATAAAGATCCACAGTGATGCCTCCACTCACACACTCTCTAACACTTTCTACGAACGAGGTATCCCTAAAGCATTATAAGTACTTTCATAAAGATCTATAAAGCCTTTATAATGTTTTATAATGCTTGACATCAGCCTGTGTAATAGCCTGTGTACATACATGTTCATAATTACACACACGAACATTTATAACATCCCATTTTAAGGCTTCATAGCTCAAACAGGTATAATAGGTTAAAATCTATGTATAGATTGAACACATTTATTGACATACTGCATTAATTAATCATCACTCTACATAAGTCTGTTATAAAGGCTTATAAGTGTTCATTAGACGCTATGTGCAAAATCATTTCCATTTTGAAGATACTGAGGAAGTATCATTAAAGAGTGGCCTCAGTGTAGAACCTGAGAAAGCATTATGAAAATGAACACATTAGTTATTAAGCTTTATGATTCTGGTTTCACCGATAATGTTGATGTTAAGAGACTTTACTTCTGTATGTGTAGCTCAATAAATATTGTCCATATCAGTTTAACTGTATCATCATTTATTGTTCCTGGTGACCTTTATCTTCCTTCCCAATAGCACTGCCATCCCATACTTCCTCCTGGGTGCAGCTTTTGTGAGGAGTGTGGAATTGTTGGATAAAGTGAATGCTTCTGGTTTAGTGTCACGCCTGCTGGCTCATCCCCAATCTCCTGGACTCCCTTTCCCATAATTCAACACTCGAAGACATCACAGTCACATGTCCACCATCTCCCAGTCCCGCTCTGTCTCTCAGGTCTAAGTCCCCAGAATATTGATGTCACCTGTAGCTGATTAGCCTCGGGTACAAATACTCTTCTCTCCCACTGACCCGTTGCGAAGTATTGCCTCATCATGCTTACTGAGCGGGTTCCTCTGTTGTTGTTCTCGTTTGCTTCCCTGGTTTGTCTTCCTTTTGACTTTCTGGTTTACTCTTTGTCTTTCCCCTTTGGATACTGTTGCTGGTCTGATTGTTTTGTCTGGTTCTGACTTCTGCTCGTCTCGTTACTCTGACTCAGTCCTTGCCCTCTTGGTTATGTCTGCTTGTGCCTTGTTGCTGCTGTGTTGTGCTACGAGCCTGTTCAATAAACCTAGCTTTGCTTTTAGCTCAGCGCGCGTCACATGCTGTCTGTCCTTTCTCACATTTAGAAATAAATGCTTAGTATTTTGTTAAAGGCTTTATTTGCATCCTCTAACTAGTACCCTTACATTCTACCAGCTGATGGAACAAAAACTGCTGCTCATTAGCTTGGCTAATTTCCTTGGCTGGAGTTCAGCATAGCTAATACGCAACAGCATAATTTCTCTCTCTCTACGGTACTGTGGAAAAGTCAGAGGGAGTGCCCTTCATGTGTTTTATTTTCAGTCAGAATGGCCATCAAGCAACAGTTATTCATTTTCCAGTTACTCAGATGTCTCAACAACTCATTAAAATGTATTGTGCCCAGTCTTTGCCTTTATTACAGCTCCCTGTTCAGAAGACCTCTCCTTATTTCAGCTGCACCTCCTAAATTTAGTTCTAAAAGTTTGCTTAGCATTTTCAGCTTCTCACGAACTAATCCCAAACCAGTCAGTGCTGTTGGGGTCTGGACTCTGTGGTGGTCGGTCCATTGTTCCGAGAACTTGGCTTTTCTAAATAAGAGCTTCTTGACAGCTATACATATTTTCTAGTGTGGCTGTGATATGCATGGCAGTCAACATGTTGGCTGAGTGAGATGACAAGCAGCATGCTAAAACATGCTAGCGGGAGCTCCTTGGCTGAATGTCTGGGCTGGTTCTTTCAGTGATCACTCATTCACTGCTGTGTAGTTACAATCTGAGTTAACGTTATTGCAGATTGCTATTGAGGGATTGGAAGAAACTGCTGGACTTAGTTAGCCTTAAGCTAGCTATCGTTTCCACTAGCCCCCTCTGGGGCATACCTCCATCAGTCAGCTGTATCACTCAGCCACTAGGCTCATTCCTTTAACCAGGCTGGATTCAGTTTTTGATTTTCTGAAGGTCTCTTTTGTGCAGTACTGTTTATCCAGTAGGTGTACATTTAAAAAATCCCTTATGTTTATATAATATATAACTAGATATTGTATGTACAAGTACATATACTGATCAGCCATAACATTAAAACCACCATCTTGTATCTACACTACACTAGAAGTACCCTGTAGTTCTACAATTACAGACTGTAACCATCTGTTTCTCTGCATACTTTATTATCCCTTTTTTACTTTGTTCATTAATACTCAGGACCCCCACAGGACCACCACAGAGGAGGTATAATCTGGGTGGTGGATCTACTGGACTGAGAATTGACCACCAACCGAACTATTCAGCCAACAGCGCCCTGTGACCAGCATTCTGTGACCACTAATGAAGGATTAGAGGCTGTGAGCTATCATCTCTGACTGCACATCTACAAGGTGGACCAGCAAAGTAGGAGTGTCTAATAGAGTGGACAGTGAGTGGACACAGTGTTTAAATACTCCAGCAGCACTGCTGTGTCTGATCTACTCACACCAGCACACACTAACACACCAATGTCACTACAGTGCTGGGAATGATCCACCACCCACATCATACCTGCTCTGTGGTGGTCCTGTGGGGGTCCTGACCATTGAGAACAGGGTAATAGAGTATACAGAGAAACAGATGGACTACAGTCTGGAACTGTAGAACTACAGAGTGCTCCTATATGGTCAGTGGAGGTGGGTTTTATATTAAGGCTGATCGGTGTATGTCGTATGAATTGAAAGGAGTAGCACTTTATACAGTCAGGACTAATTTCTGCTCTGAAAATGTGCAAAAATAAACACACACATACACAATTGTGGATTACCTAGACTTCTATTCACTTCCTGTACGCTCAGTCTTATACCTAATACATAGGTATATACCCTTACCCCAACCTTACAATGTGTCTTCACCTTCAAATGCAGTGATTTACACAAGTTGGTCCCCACAGGAACAAAGGTCCCCACAACGTGGTTGGCCACAGGTTGGTGTAAACCCCATGGTACACAAATACACACACACACGCGCGCGCACACACACACACACACACACACACACACACAGATAGAAAGATAAAGCAGGAACTGTATTCAGGGCCAGAGTACTATAGCTAAATTGTTTGCACTGCCATTGACTGTTAGCTGGAGGCCATAGAGCTCCCAAACGGCCTGCCTTTCAACCTTCAAACTGCTCAGAGTACAGAGAGAAAATACAGCAAAGCCATGACCACTACAAAGCACTTAGCAATACAGAGAGACAGAGAGAGAGAGAGAGAGAGAGAGAGAGAGAGAGAGAGAGAGAGAGAGAGAGAGAGAGAGAGAGAGAAAAGAAAGAGAGAGTAAGAGAGAAAGAAAGAGAGAGAGAGAGAGAGAGAGAGAGAGAGAGAGAGAAGAAAGAGAGAGAGAGAGAGGGAGTAAGATAGAGAGAGAAGAAAGAGAAAGAGAAGAAAGAGAGAGAGAGAGAGAGAGAGAGAGAGAAGAAAGAGAGAGAGAGAGAGAGAGAGAGAGAGAGAGGGCAAACAACAATAGTAAAGATACATTATCGGTGAGGGTACCTGTTAATGGAAATAAATCAACCCCTAACAATCTTTATCTGAAATCAGAAACCAGCATCATATCCTGGAGAAAGAAGTTGGAGCGTGAGGGAGGGACAGAATGAGAGAAGTGAGTGAATGCCGAGGAATGAGGATCTACTGCAGAAGCAGAAGGAAAGAGCTGTAGAAAAAAGGAGTTAGCAATGGTTAACATTTAGCACAGACAAGCTGCTGCCCGTGGATTAGAAGCAGAATGGGAGGAGCTACAGCACAATTGCAGATGTGTTTTACAATAAAGGGGCGTGGCTATTTCAGAATAGCTCAGTGTGGCTGGTGTTAGAAAGCAGGGTGTTAAAATCGGCTGGATAAATACAGCTTCTTGTTACATTCTGTAATATTACTACATAAATAGGATAAGTGACAATGTGTATGAAAAATTACACTTAATTTACATGAATATGCATAATAGATCATCGATATTTCAGTGTTTTTATTTCATTTTGTAAAAACTTTTATTACTTGGTTGTCTAAAATTCTAAAAAAATTAACTTACATAGAGATTACCTAACCCTGTATTGTATAATGATGCTTCTTGGGAACTGTCATGCTTCTGGGTTCTCCTACCTCTGATGCTCCATACTACACTACCCATCAGCCATCTCATCTCATCCCAATCCGCCAATCACAACCCACCTTCCCGTTCTACCTCTTTCCTTGTGAGGTATAGCCAGCTTACAGTCTTACCGACCGGTTCTCCCACTTTACTATATCACGTCTTTGTGGGTTTGACTTTCACTTGTTTATTTGGCTTCTGTTTTTTGGTTCACCGTTTAACTTGTTTGCTGGCTCTGTTTAATTGTTTGGTCACAATCCTCGCTAGCCTCGTAGTTTTCGGCTCTGTTTTCACTCCTTTTGGCATGTGTGCTCTGATTTGCTTTGCCTTCCTTTAAACTCTGCTCATGTTGAGGTTTGTCTGTCAAACTATAGAGGAATGAACCCATTTCCATCATTTTAAAAGGACAACAATATTCATTTTGAACAATTAAATGGTTAGTATGAAAGAGAAGAGTATGAATAAACCGACAGTCACCATACTGTTTGGTAGGCACTTTTTAGTTGTGTAGTGTAGACACGTTTTAACCATTATTCTGAGAATTAGTTTTCGAATTTTGAATTTTCTGTCAATCAAAATAAATTTTCATTAAAAATATATCATGCAAAATATAAATTCACATCTGAACAAAAGTTCATTGAGCTGACTTTTGATAAATTGCTTACATGCTGGCTATAAAAGTCACTGTGGGACAATTCTTTCCAAGTTCTTATCTAAATGTGCTATCCAGGCTCCGCCCACAAAGAACTTCATCCCAGCTACTGTTTTTCGGTTGGGCAGAATGCGATCAGTCTCTAGATTCAATTAGTAACGACAACAAAGAATCTACCTGTAAACACTGTGCATCGTTTCTGTTCTACAGTTCTTAAGTTTAAATAGGGATCGGCCAGCCTTTGGGAAAGCTTGTCCAACCTAGCAACAATCGCTATGAATACATTTGTGGACAGGGAGTGAGTAAGGCGGTTGCTGAGCAGGATGAAGCAGGTGTCGTTAGTAAGGGCCAGTGTGTTGATGAAGTGTGGGCGGCTTATATGTTGATGAAGTGGGAGGGGGCTATGAGTTGTAGTTACCTGAGGTGGGTGACTTGCTCCTCTCTAGGTCCAGAGACACCTGGTTGTCTGAAAGCTCCGTAAGGCCTGCCGCAGCCAACCGGAGGGTGGAAAAGGTGAAACAGGAAAAGGAAGCAGACAAAAAATAAGAACTCATTTCATACAAATGCAAAAATCTGAAAGCGTCATAACAGCCATGGCAAATGTGCAGTGTGATGTGCTTAGCATTATTCTGGAGTACATACGGACCTCTTTGGCCTTCTGCTTATGCTCTCAGTGGAACAATTTTATTGCCTCCTATTATACAGAATTGCTGCTGTCATAACAAAAATCTCATATTTCTGGGACTGATGACTGTTGAAGAGGTCAGATGGTTTAATGTACAAAAAAACACTCAAAATTCATAATTCATGTTTACATCATTTTCATGAAACAGGCTGTTTTTATTACTGAGCCTTTAGGACTTTTGCAGTATATGCACATAACGTGCATTTTGATTGACTGCCCTATATTATGCCTAGTTCAGCAAGCTGGGCTCAAACATCCCTTATAACTCTAGCGTACATGGGCGGGGCTAAACCACTGTTGCCTTAGCAGATAGATATTGGTTTTTGTAGCATTGCATAAACAGTAAATTTAGAATAGTGGCCTGCAGAAATATGCACACCCCTGATCAAAATAAAGATAAAAGATAAAGAATAGTTTAGAGAATAAAAAGTGACCTGATAAACAAAAGGCATGAAGATAATTTAGATATCCACAAAAAAGAAATAGGGCCCAAAGCGAATATGTGGGCACCCTGCATGGTCAGTACTTAGTAACTGCCTCTTTAATAGCTTGTACACACTTTTTGTAGATTCTAAATGTCTCTCAGGTCTTTGCGGGGGTATTTCTTGGGGTATATTTCCCATTCATCCACGCAGAAGGCTTCAGGCCATGGCAAAACCTTCAGCTTGCGCCTCTCGAAGTAGTCTGTTAAGGATTTCGAGGTGTGTTTAGGATCATTAGCCCATTGTAGAAGCTAGTAAATTTAAATGAATTCATTCTTCCTTTATCAGTGAAATGCTCACCATGCCAAGCCCAAAGCATGATTGTTGGCCTCGTACACCCTCTACAGTTGGAGAGGTGTTCCTTTCATGACATTCTGCAAGCTTTTTCTCTAAACTTTTACCTACTGGTGCCAAAAAGGTCTATTTAGGGTTTTCCAAAATGCATCGGCTTATTTAGGTCTTCATGAAGACTTCAGAAATTCTTGAGATGAGAATGCAGGAAAGGTGTTCTTCTGATGACTTTTTCATGAAGGTGGAGGTGTCAATGGGTAGTAGAACAGTGCACCACTGCAACTCCAGAGCCTACTATTTGGCTTTGATTTGCCTTCCTGGCACACCTATGAACAGTTCTCTCTGAAAGTTTGAAAGTACTTTGATTTTAAATTTTAAAGTGAAAAATAATTGTCCTTTCATATTTAACTTCATGCCTTTTACAGTTCAGGTTATCTAATACTTACTTCACCAATCACAGTAACAGAGGTTTAGGCAAGGCTGCCCAGACTTGCAGTTCAGTTCAAATCATATAAACTGTATAGATGTATCATTGTTGTCCAAAGAAAAACAAGTATCTCCAAAATGGCGATTGAATTAATGGAGATACATGTTTTACAATACACTGGACAGTGAAAATATGCTACGTGACATGACAAAAACATAGTCTCCATGTTTGGACTTGGGGTGGGGCCATTCCTGTCGGAATTTTGATGATGTTTCCACACTGAATCAAAAGATCAACGGAAATTTGAATGTGATGCTGTTAAATTTCAAACCCTCGTGAGCCACTTGTATTGGTCCACTCATCTAGTCACACCATGAAATGCTAAGGGCAGCCGGGCTTTCTAAAGGATGCAAAACAAAAAGACAAAGGTAAAAACTGGAAATACCATGTTTTGCATTACAAAAAAATCCATAAGACTTTAAAAGAAGGCTGGCTACGACAAAGCCGTAGCCCCCAGGGCACCCGTTCAGTAGTAACAGAGCGCACAGCTGGCACTGTTGAATGTAAAAACCTGCAGAGTCACTAACAGTGATAAAAAAATAAGTGCTCCAGAAATAGCTCAGCACATCCACATCACCGAAAGAACCAGCGGCTCTGTGAGTAAACACTCATATTGATCATATTCTAGGCCCCATCTGCACAAATATGATGAGGCCTGCACTGCAGCTACATCAATCACTTAATGTGTTTCCCTGTATCTGTGAGAGAGCGAGAGAGAGGGAGTAATAGAAGGACAGTAGAGGACAGAAAGAGAATTTCCAGTCATACCAGCTCTGGAACATCTAATCAATGTGAATGCATGCAGTGCAAACCTCATTGGACCACAAACACAAACCAGAGAACCAGTGCAGCCACCTCAATCAGGGTCAAGGAGAGGGTGCTTTTAAAAGAGACACAAGGATCAGTTCATGCTTTAAAGACCAAATCTCTTCAACCAAATCTCTTCTACCAGAGTGGAATCAATTACCTTGGTAATAGAGACCTTGGGCCTGCAAAAACTCAAGGCCCTGTAGTGTAGATTTATTCATTTGTTCCAATGTCTAGAGCTCAATCAAGTGAGAAATGGAACTAGATATTAAGAAGGTGTGACTTTTTTTCCATCACTTACAGAATGTACTAAGCTTTAGCTTGACACTACCGAACCCTGATTGGTCACTCTGCCAAGCGCAGACCAAGACAGACGTTCGAAAAAGGAGCATGAAATGCCTGGATGTTTCCTCGTTCATAAGCTCAAGTACCAAAGGAGTCTCTGGAAAGGTTCCATAGAGTTAGTGCCCCAATCCAACCCTTGGTTTCTGTAACCCAGAGTGGATCTAAAGAACCTATTTAACGTTGAAAGGAACTCCACATAGTGAAAAGGTTCCATACACTGTCAAACAAATTTCCTAATGGGTTCTTGACTTAGTACAGAACCTTCATTTAATGTGGCGGTCTTCATGCTTCAACATCTCATTTACAAAATGTCTATCCACATAAATGTTCTACAGGGAACCAAAAGTGGTTCTTCAGCTACAGGATCTTCAGCAACCTGGAGTCAGGTTCCAGTCCTGAATTGTGTATTTACGAGTAGGTGGCAGCATAGGGCTATACCTACAATCTTCTATGGCATCCCTCCAGAAGAAACCTCTGGCACCTTCATTCTGAAGACAGTAAAATATGATCTGTTTTAAGATTAACCCTTTCAGAACAGAAATCTGTCATTACTAACTAATTCCCAGTGTGAAAAGATGTACATCCGCTGGACCAACTATGCTCTTGAAAGTAAAGGCACTAAAAGGGATCCATGGGAAAGAAGACCACTGAAATACTACCACTGGTCTTCTAAAGAACCTTTTAAAGACACCTTCACATAATGTAAATCTTCTAGAAAAAAAATAGATTGTTTGCCTTTTATGAAGGTTGTCTAAGGTTCCTGTAGTCTTACAAATCCGTGGTTTTTACAGTGGTTTTTACTGTGGCATTTCTCAAAGAGCCCTTTGTGTTAATATCTATTGGACTGAATTTACTCAATAGTACGTCAATGGATGGTTTCGTTGGAATATAGCAAACTTTTCCAACTTCATTTTTGTCGTCAATAATATACAGCGGATTACTGCTGATTATAATTTGCACTTGATTCCCTGCATTTATCAAATAACAGAGCACCGGTTTATGCGAACACTTTGGTTTGCCATTTGGCTCCATTAAAACCCTGTTCCAAAAAAGTTAGGATGCTGTGCAAAATGTCAGTAAAAACAGAATGCAATAAAACCCTGTATTTAACTGAAAATACTTTACTTGAAGGTGTTGAAACTAAGACATCACATTGATGTTTTTATGTTGCAAACAATTTTAGACTTTAGACCACCACTGTGTAACATCAGCGCTTCCTTTTAAAACACTCTGTAAGCATTTAGGAGCTAAGGAAATGATTGCTGTAGTTTTGAAAGTGAAATCTTTTTTAGGGATTCGGCTGCTCAACATCTCAGGGTCTCCTTTGTTGTATTTTTCCTTTCATAACGTACCAAATGTTTTTAATGGGTGATCAGGCCGGCCAATTTAGCACCCAGACTCTTTCACGGTAGAGCCATGCTGAAGTAATACATGCTGATTGTGGTTTGGCACTGTCTTTCAGAACTAATCAGTTCCATCTCTGAAGAAGACGTTGTCTAGATGGCAGCATGTGTTGCTCCACAACCCATATGTATTTTTCCGCATTAACGGTGACTTACTTTAGAGATGCGCCCGAGTCCCCATGCCATGTGCACTAATGCATTAACGGAGCAGTGACAACTGTGTTTACAAACCATGGTTTTGGGAACTTCCTGAGCACAGGAAATGATTTACACTACAGAACCGTGTCTGTTTGTAATGCAGTGCCATCCAAGGACATGAAATTCATAGACATTCAGTACTGGTTTCAGGCCTTGACTCTCGAATACAGAAATTTCTCTGGATTCTCTGAATCTTTTAATGATATTGTGTGCCTTTCAATAAAGGAATCCTCAGGTTCTTTGCTGTTCTACGTTGAGAAGTTATTATTCTGGTGGTGATCCATATCTTAACTTCTGAAAGTCTTAGCTTTTCTGGGATATTCTAAATCCAGTCATGTTACTGACCTGTCACCAGTTAACCAAATTAGTTGTGAGATGTTCCACCAGCTGTTCCACCAGTTTTTTGTTGCACAGCATCCCAACTTTTTCAGAATTGTGTTGTATAACTGAGTTTCATGCTCTTGCTGGAGCATTCAGTGTTGGATGGTCCACTAAAAGGTACCCTGGGGAACCAAAAATGGTTCTTCAACACTCCAAAGAACCCTTATTGACACATTTATTTATTTACAATAAATTAGATCATATTTTGCCAACATGACCCATTTTCTTCTATCATCACAGCAGAAATGCGTATAGGTCTGAAAGGGTTAGTACTACTACTACTGTTGGCCGATGCAAAAAGTGATGCTATAAGTCACCAACATCCAAGCATTTCAAGACACCCCGCCCCCACCTTTGGCCACTGTGGCCTTCCCACCCGCCCCATCGGCGTCTTCCTGGAGACGGGACTTACTCTGGTAGGAGGTACGGATCCTTTTCTTTGAATCGGAATAAAAGTTAGACAGGCCACGCATGCAAAAGTCTGCAACAGCGCACCCATGCCCAAGCACCGCCACCCACCAGAGAGAAAGAGAGAGAGGGAGAGAGAGAGGAGGGAGAGAGAGAGGGAAAGAGAGAAGAACAAAAGAGGCTTTGAGTGAGGAGTGTGACCGCAATGCAAGACCAAGTTCAGTGTTCAGTGAGTGGGTGAGGAAGGAAAATAAAAAGGAACAGGGGGAAGGGAAGAATGTGAGGCCAGTGAACATCTCTGAAAAAAAAAGAAAGAAACAGAATAAAGAAAAAACGACCCTGACTTTAGCCTGAGGACTCTCGCAGTAGAGAACATTCACCTCTACCTTTCAATAAAAACAAGCAAGAAGTCAACAAAACTCAACCGAACAGGAAATAAACACCAGTGAACACCTGCTGGTATCAAGACTATGTCTAGATAGAGAGCTGAACTGGTGGCCTTACAAAGTTGATTGACTATCAACATAATTAGGAACTGATAGAAGAATCAACCCATTGTGTTTTGGGAGTGCTTAACACTAACCTACTATTAGAAACCCTATAGGGGTGCTAGCAGGAATTAGCATTAACACCTAATCGTGAACACCTGCTAGTATCAAGACTATGTCTAGATAGAGAGCTGAACTGGAGGCCTTACAAAGCAGATTGACTATCAACATAATTAGGAACTGATAGAAAAATCAAGCCATCATGTTTTGGGATTGCTTAACACTAACCTACTATTATACTACTACTATATAAGAGCGTCAGCTAAATGCTATAAATGTACCTTAAATGTACTGTGCTAAATGATCTTTAATATATACAAGAACATCACTCAGACCACAACCACACATAAGACCAGACAGAGCACAAGTCAGTGGCTCATTAGCCCAGTGGGCTAGGCATTGCGCGCTTAACCTAGCGGCCCGAGTTCGAATCGCGCTCCAATTGTTTGTTGGGGGCAGTCGTGGGCTGGAGGTTAGGGAACCAGCCTTGCGCCGGTTCAATTCCCTGAGCCTACAGTAACGACTGAGGTGCCCTTGAGAAAGGCACCTAACCCCTAACTGCTCCCCGGGCGCAGTGGATAGGGCTGCCCACCGCTCTGGGTAAGTGTGCTCACTGCCCCCTAGTGTGTTCACTAGTGAGTGTGTTTGTGGTGTTTCACTTCACGGATGGGTTAAATGCAGAGACTAAGTTTCCCCACTGTGGGATCAACAAGGGATTTAAATCTTTATTAGAAACCCTATAGCTAGCAGGAATTAGCATTAAGTAGAAAACATTCGCCTCTACCTGTCAATAAACACAAGCAGGAAGTCAACTAAACTCAACTGAACAAGAAACAAGCAGATAGAGATTATGAATGGGTGCCCTATAGACCTTCTAGGCCTTGCGAGAAACTCCAACGATTCCTTTTTTGCTCTATTTTTCATAGTTTATTGAATCTCTATATTTTTCTTGTATATAAACTCTACAATAAATGTCTCATTGTTAAGTATCTGAAAATCTTCTAATTAAAAAACAGCAAAAAATTGTCCACTAAGAAGTTTTTGATTGTGGCGTCTTGATAGATGCAGCCAAGCAACTTGGACCTCAGCAGCTCAACTGAACAATATAAACTCAATGTCAAAAACAATAGTTATCAGGTAACGAATCAGAATTATCCAAAAGGGATGGGGTCAAATAGCCATGGTTTGGCACTGGCTATTACCCACATACAAACACATAAAGCACCCAAGAGGCATTTAAAAGAGGTATACTGTCATTTAACAGGGCCAGAGCTGCTGCTCTGTAGTATTTAGTATGTCACCTATTTAGTTTAAAGTTCAGTTTCAGGTTCGCCCTGCTACATCACATGACAATAGCCATGGCCACAAGGACTCAAGGCCGTGTTCTCTTGTAAACGCTGACTGCTGAAGTTGTCATCTTCATCTAACTTTAAGGAGGGCAAAACTGCTTCTTCATAGAACGAGAAAGAGTATAGGTGATTGGCTGTCCTGTTATGAGCTTATTTACATATTACATGGTTTTCATTCTGAAGGTCTTTGTCCACTAATCACAAAGTGTGTAGTTAAAATCTCATCAGAATTCAGATTCAAGTAGCATGAAATGACCAGGTGTAAACAGGGCCAACAGTGAAACAAGTAAACAAACAAACAATTTTTTTAATGCTCAGAAACAGATAAAAACATACAACCATCTGTCCACAACAGTACGCATGTCTCTCTGTTCGGCTCCACAGCAAGATAGACACAGCTATAAAGCACATGCAGTAGAGTGTGGCAAGGATGGGGGATCCCATTTTTTGTTTCTTCCTGCCCTGATAAGAATTTACCGCTATTTCTTCATGGCCTTTTGGGACTTTAGCAAAGGCATACTGATTTAAAGGTGTGTTTAAGGTGGTAGTAACTTCATGGCTCCTGCAGATGGCGCTGCACAAGGATGATGGGACTATAAATACCAGCGGGGTGTGAGTGACTGGATCCATGTGTCTTATTCCATGTGTGGAAAATGGCTCCAGAGCAGATGTTAATGATTGGCTAAAAGAAGTGACTGAGCATTTGGGCGTGGCCAAAGACCATAGTGTGAAGGAAGTAGCTGAATCTGCAGGTGTATGGAAGCGTACGGTCATACAGGTCTACCAGCAGTGGCTAAAATCCCAGTCTACAGGGAATTCTCCTCGGAATTGTTCCAGGGAAGGCATTCACCCAATTTGGCCCAACTGACCAATTCTTTGATGCAAGAGCACTGATGTGGCCTACATCCAGAAATTAGTTCAGTCCATACCAAACCCAAACACGGTTGTTATTCGTGCTCATAGAGGTATTACATACTCTTAGGTACGTTTAAGATAGGGGACTAATTTGAGAGCTCTTATTGGTCAGAACTGTCAGGAGCTGAACAAAAGTGCTAACATTAACACAAAGTGACGTGTTGATGTCTGAAAAATGGCACTGTAGGCCTTCTGGAAGTTCTAGATACGTCACTGCGGCAGTCTAATCAGTAGGCTTTTAGAAACTGAGAGAAAGCCAGAGCTCACCAGTGAAGGAGTCACTGTGAAACTGCTAGGAGGGGAAATGTGTGTTAATGTGTCTGTCGAATCCAGAACAGGGGTATCCAATCTAATCCGCAAAGGGCCGGCGTGGCTGCAGGTCTTCATTCCAACCAAGCAGGAGATCACATGATCTGCCGTCTGAAGGCTGAGCAGTTGATGAATCAGGCAGAACCAGGTGAGCTCCTGCTCATTTGGAATGAAAACCTGCAGCCACACTGGCACTGTGTGGATAAGATTGCAAAGCCCTGATCTAGAACATCCAAATTTTCCATTTCCACCCTTAAATGTTGCCACACTTACAGTCTGGTGCCTATAAACCTTAGACCTGTGGCGTTCTGAAAAACCCTGCTGTTTGTGAAGCCTTCAGGTTTCCATGTCCTGCGCTCAGTGCTTTAGAGTAATGTAAGCTCAGTAATGTAAAGTATGCCGGTAGTTGGTTGGAGAAGCAGGGGATTAAACTAAGACTAGTTTAACTAAGACTAAAGACTAAACAATTTGGAAATAATCATACTGTTTAGATTCTAGCAATATTAGCAAAGCAGCTGCAGTAAAACTAAAAGAATATAATAATAATAAAACATAAATGAATAAAAAATTAATCAAGCCTCTTTTTCAACACAAATTTAGATTTTTGGTCAGGTGTAATACAATTATAATTATAAAAAATGTTCATATAATAAATTCAATGTTAGAAGTAATGACATTATCAAAAGAATTACAGGGGTTGGACAATGAAACTGAAACACCTGGTTTTAGACCACAGTCATTTATTAGTATGGTGTAGGGCCTCCTTTTGCGGCCAATACAGCGTCAGTTGGTCTTGGGAATGACATATACTGTGTCCTGCACAGTGGTCAGAGGGAGTTTAAGCCATTCTTCTTGCAGGATAGTGGCCAGGTCACTACGTGATGCTGGTGGAGGTTCGTCCTTCTTGGTGGTATGCTGACATTACCCTGGATACCGTGGCTCTTGATACATCACAAAGACTTGCTGTCTTGGTCACAGATGCGCCAGCAAGACGTGCACCAACAGTTTGTCCTCTTTTGAACTCTGGTATGTCACCCATAATGCTGTGTGCATTGCAGTATTTTGAGCAGAACTGTGCTCTTACCTGCTAACTGAACCTTCACACTCTGCTCTTACTGGTGCAATGTGCAATTAATGAAGATTGGCCACCAGGCTGGTCCAATTTAGCCATGAGACCTCCCACACTAACATGACAGGTGTTTCAATTTCATTGTCCAAACCCCTGTATATCAACATCAGTAAAAAAGTTATTCTATATTCAATAAATTCAACACACATATAAATAAATAAAGGTACACAATTCTAAAATATAATGACAGTATTATACATAACATAAACATAATATTAATAGCAGTGGTATATATTGTTATATACGTGGTATATTATGGTTAATGTAGTTAATATTGAAGCACAATTCTAAAAAAAATTTTTTATATTAATATGCAAAAGTGAACATGTAAAAAAAAAAGATTATTGCTCAAAGTACAATAATGTTGGAATGATAAATTAAATATCAGAATATTCATGAACAATTTAACTGCAATCCAGATTTACTATAGCTACCATTACAAATAAACTGATCCAACAAATAAAATTGAATGTTCATTTTCTGTTTAAAATTTCCTTTACAAAAATGTAAGAAATTAAGTTATGATGAATAAAATGTCAATTTAGATGATGAATTCTTGCATAGAAAATGTAAAAATGATTATTAGCATTATAACTCTGGTCTACTGTAATTCATACATGTGACTGAAACATCAGCATCCGTGATCTGAGCGAGTTTCAATGTGGGGTCATGTGTGTCTGTGCGTGAGGTGGAGGTGGGTGGGGGAAAAGGAGAATGGGGGATTAGTAGCAGTGTGTCTGTATGTGTCGAGGGGTCTGTCAGGAGTCGTGCTGAAGCGAAGGCCGACAGATATGTCAAAAACGGACAGCATGCAGAGAATGCAGAACCATAAGTGCAGCCTGTCTCATGCAGTCAGAGAAAGAAAGAGAGAGAGAGCGTGTGTAAATTGTGTGGGCGTGCAACAGAGGGAGAGTGAGAGAGAGAGAGAGAGAGAGAGAAGATTGACAGGAAGCAGAAAGACCAGACTTGGAGTGACAGTGTGAGAAAGACGCTACATATGTCTGCTCCTGATGGTGTAGAACATGTTTGTGTTATAGAGGTCTGCTGCTGAAATACGGGTCCACGGGAGTCTTACAAAACCTGGAGATTCAGGCTTCTTTCTGGCTGGTTGTTGGGTTGGTTTCGCTCCGGGTTTGGGTTGGTTTGGGGATGGTTTTGGGCGGGTTTCAGCCTGGGTTTTAGGTTGGTTTCGGGATGGTTTTGGGTTGGTTTGGGGATGGTGTTTGGGTTGGGTTCGAGCAAATTTTGGGTTGGTTTCGGGATGGTGTTTGGGTTGGTTTGGGGATGGTGTTTGGGTTGGTTTGGGGATGGTGTTTGGGTTGGTTTCAGCCTGGGTTTAAGGTTGATTTCAGGCTGATTTTGGGTTGGTTTGGGGATGGTTTTGGGTTGGTTTGGGGATGGTTTGGGTTGGTTTGGGGATGGTGTTTGGGTTGGTTTGGGGATGGTTTTTGGGTTGGTTTGGGGATGGTGTTTGGGTTGGTTTGGGGATGGTTTTTGGGTTGGTTTGGGGATGGTTTTGGGTTGGTTTGGGGATGGTTTGGGTTGGTTTGGGGATGGTGTTTGGGTTGGTTTGGGGATGGTTTGGGGATGGTTTTGGGTTGGTTTGGGGATGGTTTGGGGTTGGTTTTGGGTTGGTTTGGGGATGGTTTTGGGTTGGTTTGGGGATGGTTTGGGTTGGTTTGAGGATGGTGTTTGGGTTGGTTTGGGGATGGTTTGGGGATGCTTTTGGGTTGGTTTGGGGATGGTTTGGGGATGGTGTTTGGATTGGTTTGGGGATGGTTTTGGGTTGGTTTGGGGATGGTGTTTGGGTTGGTTTGGGGATGGTGTTTGGGTTGGTTTGGGGATGGTTTGGGGATGGTGTTTGGGTTGGTTTGGGGATGGTTTGGGGATGGTGTTTGGGTTGGTTTGGGGATGGTTTTTGGGTTGGTTTGGGGATGGTTTTGGGTTGGTTTGGGGTTGGTTTTGGGTTGGTTTGGAGATGGTTTTGGGTTGGTTTGGGGATGGTTTTGGGTTGGTTTGGGGATGGTGTTTGGGTTGGTTTGGGGATGGTTTTGGGTTGGTTTGGGGATGGTTTTTGGGTCGGTTTGGGGATGGTGTTTGGGTCGGTTTGGGGATGGTTTTTGGGTTGGTTTGGGGATGGTGTTTGGGTTGGTTTGGGGATGGTTTTGGGTTGGTTTGGGGATGGTGTTTGGGTTGGTTTGGGGATGGTTTTTGGGTTGGTTTGGGGATGGTTTTGGGTTGGTTTCGAGACGATTTTGGGTTGGTTTGGGGATGGTTTTGGGTTGGTTTGGGGATGGTTTTTGGGTTGGTTTGGGGATGGTTTTGGGTTGGTTTGGGGATGGTTTTGGGTTGGTTTGGGGTTGGTTTTGGGTTGGTTTGGAGATGGTTTTGGGTTGGTTTGGGGATGGTTTTGGGTCGGTTTGGGGATGGTTTTGGGTTGGTTTGGGGATGGTTTTTGGGTCGGTTTGGGGATGGTGTTTGGGTTGGTTTGGGGATGGTGTTTGGGTTGGTTTGGGGATGGTTTTGGGTTGGTTTGGGGATGGTTTTTGGGTTGGTTTGGGGATGGTGTTTGGGTTGGTTTGGGGATGGTGTTTGGGTTGGTTTGGGGATGGTTTTGGGTTGGTTTGGGGTTGGTTTGGGGATGGTTTCGGTTGGTTTCGGGATGGTGTTTGTGTTGGTTTCCGCCTGGTTTTGGGTCGGTTTTGGGGTTCGTATCGAGCTGATTTTGGGATGGTGTTTGTGTTGGTTTCGGGATGGTTTTGGGTTGGTTTCAGCCTGGTTTTGGGTTGGTATTGAGCTGATTTTGGGCTGATTTTGATGTACAGGTTCAGGTTTGATTCTCTTATCAGTCATTTCTTAAGCAATAGACTTATTTTTGCCTGCTGAACTGACTCATGACTCAACTTGGATTAACATTTAACTGATCCTTAACTTGATGTGTAAATGCACTTAACTGGCATGTGACTTATCTTAAGTTCTTGTGAATTCAACTTGAATGCTCACTTAACTAGTGGTATACAGTAACTCAGTATGTGTAATGTGTTAGTGTACTGTAAGTAGTGTGCTTGCAGTAAGTCTATCAATTATGGGACAGAGAGAGACACTAGAGTCTCTTCACCTACACTGAGCTGATGATAAGTCCTGTTCCAGTAATGATAATAGGACATTAGAGCCGTAATAAATCATGCTCCTGTTACTCTCCATACTTCAGTACATTAGAAGGTACATACTTTAGTACTGTTACTCCACTGGAGGTCTAAAGGGAGGAACTTCTACCAACACTAGAGGACTATTTTACCACGGGGATCTACTTTAACTCAGCTACACAGTTTGTGTACTCTGTCCACCACTGCACTCAACTGACTTGTGACTTGACTTGGATGTTTGTCTAACTTACTTGTAACTCTGCTTACTTATTACTCAACTCCAAATCATTTGCGGCTCAACTTGGACTTATGTTTAACAGACTCATGACTCAACCTGAAATTTAGGATTGATAGTTAGGCCAGGTTGTGGTGGGTCAGACCTTAACCTTGTGGGCGAGGGTTAGGGCTTCACTTTTGTGTCCTTGCAGACCTCTTGGGTGTGCGTGAATGTGTGAACGTGTAGTTGTGTACCTGATGTGGACTGGCGGTTCTTGCGTGGAGAACGTGTGAGGCGCTGGAAGGGATCGGCCGAGCCGTATAGTTCCACAGTGCTCATACACAGGATGACTGTCTTCTGTAGATAATCCACCACTGCCAGACCATTACAGTTACCTATAGCCAAACTGCACACAAGAGCACAAGCAGTTAAGGTCTCTGTAAGGATGTTTTCCCCCAGCAAGTAACAGAAAACTGGAACAACTGGCCATCGAACCAGTAATGAAGGCTGCTTGCAGCTGAAGCCAACGACAGTTTAGCAAATGACTCATACATTGCTCTGTTGACTGGCTCACAACTCAACTTGGACTTGAAACTTAGAAATTTTTCAGCACGATAAAAAAAAAAACACTTGCGGCAGTGTCTGGTTCAACACAGTTTCAAATGTGCATGTCTTTTATTTCAGAAAATCCTTTAGCCTGATGGCCTGAATAAAGCGATATGTGTAGTAAATGAATATAAAAATGTAAAACACCTCAAAAATCTCTGGTTAGCAAATAGTTTGGCTTGAAAATGTGCTAAACCTTATAGTTAAAATGGTAAGCTAATATAACTGAAGTTACAAATCACATTATTTCAAACTTTCTATACTTTTAATTGGATTAGTTTTTGTGCTGGTTAGCTAGTTACATGCTAGTTTAACTACAAACTAGCCAGGTCTCTTCAAGCTTCCTTCCTTAAAACACTCTTCCTCGAAAGACAAGCCCTTCACCAAGTTTTGATTCTGTTCTATTCAATGTGCTAACAATTATCAGGTTCATCTGCCCGGGGAAGGGGACTTGAATTTCCAACACAATGGCACAAAACACACTTTTCCACCAGGGACGTCTCCAAATCCCCAAACATCAGATAGTGCAGCTTGAAATGAGGACTGTTTCACGAATTTAGCTGAATTAGCTCTATAGAAATGTTCACATGACCTTCTGCAATTTGCTTGTATTTTCCCCTGAAGTACTTAGAAGTACTTAACCCTAAAGTTACCGTGTGTTCATGTGGCTAAAAACACATGAAAACTTTGTTTATCGTTAATAATTAATTTTTCTGAACAAAACCTTGTACCTCCAAAATGGTTTTCAGAACAAGGAAGAACAATGTAATGAGGTTTTTGACATGGCTTCACAAATTCTGGCAGAAAATTAAACTGAAGTAAAAGACAAACAGGAATTAAAAATATATTAAGAAGTTAACAAATGACAATGTAAATGGTGATGCAAGGTTTCGTTCGATTATGTTTTTCTGAACAACGATTACAATTTAGACTATAGGACTATAGGAATTTTCTGGAATGACCACTCACAGTCCATAGGCGGAGTTTAAATCCAGGCTGGTAATTTGCTGCGGTGGCTCTCCATCGACCCATAACAGCTGCACCACAAGCTCTGCCTGGTAACCTGGGGGCATCCGTATCACACGGTCCTTTACCCTGAAGAAGAATCAGCATTTTTATTCATATAACACAAAAGGTTCAGCATTTTTATTGAGAATTTTATCTCTATTCAAAGCTTGTTCCTGATCTCAGATTCTCTCACTATTCAATTAACGAGTCTCAAGTTTTTCTTATTCAAATAAAACACTTTTAAAAAGCTAGAACTGATTATAATAGTATTTCATTCAACTCAATAAAGTTTGGGTACAACTTCTGGTAACATTTTTGGTATTTTTTAAAGCTTAAAAAGGCAAACATACTGTACTTTTTGTCTGTGGGTTCATTACTATGTAAATATGTTCAGTTCCTCTACATATCCATTCAAGCATTTCCCTAAAAATTAACAAAATATTTGCAATGTGAAATTTCAGGTAAAACTTCAGATTTGTATATGTAACAATTTGTCTCGCATAGAAATTGTAATCAAATCAAATTCAATCAAATTGCAATTGAAATCTGAGATTTTGTGACACATTAAATAAATAATTTCTCAAAGAATCATAACATAGCTGAATCAAATCAAATTTAATTCACTTGTATTGGAATTATTTTACTGATACCTTTACACTATTATTAATACTTTTATGATGCACTAAATAATTTCCTAGTAATCCTAATAATCATAATCTAAATCCAATCAAGCTGAATCCAACTGTACTAAAAACTGAAATTTTGCAAGACACTGGATCATTTACGGTATTTAGCTGACGCTCTTATCCAGAGCGACTTACAAGGTTAATCATATTACAGGTAGGCCAATGTAGTGTTAGGAGTCTTGCCCACAGACTCCTATTGGTGTAGCACAGCATAGTCACTCAGCCCAGGATTCGAACCCCAGTCTCCCACATGTGGTGGGGGCTACTTGGCGGGTAGTGGTGTTATCCGCTGAGCTACACCAACCACTTAAAGAATTGTAATCTAGTTGAATTAAACTGAATTGAATTCAGTGGTGCTGAAACTGAAGATTTTGTGATGGACTGAGTAGTATCCTAAAGATCTACTGGAATCAAATCAAACTGAACTGAAAACTAAGAATTTGCGAGCCACGGAATCATTTCTAAAAGAATCATAATCTAGAGGAATGCAATCAAATTGAATCAGACTGTACTACAAAACTAAGATTTTGCGAGCCACTGAATCATTTCAGATCAAACTGAATTCAGTTGAGCTGAAACAGGAGCCAGTAAACGGACTTCTGGAGTGATTTGTTGTGTCTGGTGCAGAAGCAATGAGCTCTGACCTGAGGCAGGGAATACTGTCCCTCACACTGTCCGGCGTGTTGCTGCGGGGGCTCGGGGGCTGCGGCGAGTGACCGCCCGGGTCCGTCACACACACCGTGTTCTCCGTGTCCGATGGAGAGATCACATCCTCCATCTCACACTGTAAACGTACCTCTAAAGACTGGAGGAGGAGAACATAAACAAACATGATTACTCCCCACCTCCGTTCTCCTTCAACTACGGTCTCACACTGTCTGTCGAAGGTTTGACGCCTCACTGTTTACAATACAAATATGGACACCACCTCCAAACATACACCACACCCATATGTTCTGACCGTGATGGTGGTGTTGGCGTCATGCTTGCTGAAGCGGTACAGGATGACATGGGCGCTGATTCCCACCACGCAGAAGACGCGACTCTGAGGGCACCAGCTGACCATCTGGACGGCGTAGGGGTCTTCCTCCACCAGCTCCGCACTACGACCCACCTCTCCACCCTTCGGCTTCTCAAACACTTTTGATGTCTTCAGCTTATAGAGCATCTGTAGTGTAACTAAGAGAGGACAGGTGGTTGTTGATGCTGTACAGACATTTCTTACTAGTGCTAATCTGTTGACTGTATTGCTGCTGGTCCATTACAGATGCTATCAGAATCTTAGGTTCAGCCAAAGGAGACTAAAATAAACAAACTGTTGTTTAACTGAAGCTCCTCCATCATTGTTCTACTGTGTACCAATCTGAGCTCTGTGTCTTGTGTGCCGGACTCGCTGTTGTTAATAACTGATCCAGATGGCCGTCCACGATTTCCACATTTCCTCCAGTAATGGTAAAGAGAAACCTTCTTCAAATTGAGCTGAAGTGCCATCTCTTCACTCTGTTCTTCAACCTTCCATATAAGCGCTCTTCAGAGTGGTGTATCATGCGAACATTGAGAGTTTTTGATGCTGCTCCCACCAATCCTGAATCTTCATTTATCTTTCCTTTATTAATAGACCTGCTTCCCGCATTCTGCATACAAACAGAACATCTTCTCCATCAACATCAGGTCGAGCTCCTCCCAGTCCTAACAACTTCAGTGTTTCTCATATTAAGTTGAGGTTCCATCTGTTCTTTCACCTTCCCTATAAGGGACTCCAGGTATTTCAAGTTTTATGCTATGGGTGTTATATGATCGACATATCAAAAGTAGCTGTATATCTTAGTACTAGGGCTGTCCCAACTCAGAATTTTGCCAGTCGAATCGGATTCACCCGTCCTGGTCGACGATTCGACTATTCGTTCATGTTTTTTCTCCATGTACATTATCTAGCAATCAGTAAATCAGAATCGGC
>JAMWET010004617.1:0-50506 GCA_024036415.1 Prochilodus magdalenae | reverse complement strand
GCCGAGAAGCTTCATGAATATAGAACCTGATCCACAAAACAGTAGTAGGATGTAATATTAAGTTGATATTCTAAAGTACAAAGCGTTTAGTTTGGGCATGTATCAGTTTTACCACTTGAGGGCAGTATGCACTGGGTGAGGTCAGGTGGTTTATATGCACAGGTAACAATAAAACAGGATAAAGGAAAACTTCACTGAGAGTGTACTTTAACCTGACTACGCCTATAGAGAAGGAGAGAAAGCTACAGATGTAGACGTGTTGGAGTTCATATGGTAAGTTTGGTAAGTATGGTAAATAATTTGTGTGGATTATTCTATAATTTAAAGTAAAAAAAGTTTTTTAATGTGTGAATTCATGTGGTACCTCAGTGGTGGAGTACATTTTCACCTGTTGTACAAGATGACTAAAACTGAAAGTATATGCTTTACAGTGCGTATATGCCTGTATGTAAATCTGTGTAGAGACACAGAAATGTACTGCTTGTTATTAAGTAATGTTTCATGTCTGATTGTAATCACTTTTCACCTTACCTGAGCTACTGCACATCCTGTAGTTCCCCAGTAATACAAGTTTTATTGATTATGAAACATAATACCAAAACATTCTAGACATATGTATTACAAATGAAAATAAATTATAATGATAATGTCATATGTCTAAACAGTTGAGCATGTAACCATAAAATCTTGTGCACGATAAACAGCTACATAGTACTGTACGTGTAGATCATCAGAATTATCAGTACAAAAGTCATCAAAACACAAAGAGTAAAACAAAACCACAATAAATTCCACAATACAAGTGATAATGTTGTAAGATATGGATCAAAACCAATATAAAGCACATTAGAAATAATTGCACATGTGCGCATGGAACCATGGTTGAACCACTTATGAGAAGATTTGATAAATCGATAGTCATTGATAAATTTAGGAGTTATAAGAGTTATACTTTCACACTAGTTTATTGGTACCTACATTACTTACATTACTTTAACATTGCTAGGTCTATGAAGAGGTCTCAGTTCTGTTGATGACTGTAACCAGTTTGTTAAGTACAATATTTACAATAATACGAGAAACATATTTTATGACTGTGTACATTATGTTTTTTTTTGAGAAGGGTCTTCAGACAAACTATCCTATCAGACATAGAGACCTTGGGTATGGTACTACAGTGAAACTTGGTACGTTAATCGTAGTGTACTGGGTAAGAAGGTGTTTTAGCTAATCATTAAACACATAAAAGTGACTCTTCACAGCTTTTTCCTTTCAGTTTCACAAAAGAAGTGACAGTGAAGTTTTGAAGGTTAAACTTGCAGACAGGTATTTTACAGAAAGAGGAGCCAATTTTTTCCACTGGGCACTGATTGATTCAAACAGCTGAAAACATTAGTCTGTAATTATAGTTAGCCAGCATAGTTTGGGTTTAATGTGAGACAAAATATTCTCCATAGAGTTTCAATCTGGACTCTGACCTGCCAAAACAATCAGTACAAACTTTGGACCCATTTTATTGCCTGTGAGCTGTGTGACATTCTGTGTTCATAATGTTCACATAATACTTATTTTAACTGCTAAATGTCAGGCATATTAGATTGTAGGGTCTGTGTATATATTCATTTGATTTTTTATTAAATAAAAATCATTGTTAATAAATAAGAAAATGTGTTTATTCTCATTTTAGATTCTGCTATTTTTAGTGGAAAAATAACTTTGTTTTGCATTTCTAGAAACTAATCATAAAATTAAGTAACAGACCAGCAGAAATGGAAAGAATGGTCATGTTATATTCCACCAGATGTAAACTTTATATAATTTCAACCAGAAATAAGTGTGCACAGCATGTGTATGGATACTGAAGCCCTGAATTTAGACCTGTTGTTCAGGCATATCTATAGAATATATGTTTTGTGGAGGTGTACATTTGATGCATATAGCTTTTAAGCTGCAACCATCACTGTCCACATACTACCATGTGTCCTTTATGTTGGCATGGATGTTCAGCAATACATCCACTAGAAGGTAGTTCATTGTAGTTATCCTGCATATATAGATTAACCAGTTATTTCATTTACACAGATATTTATTGTGGGAAATAAAAGAAGACGTTATTAGACGTGGTCATTAGTTTTTCACTTTAAAACAGTGCTGAAAAACAGGAAAGTGAGTGGATTCTCATTTGTGAATCTGATATTGTTGGGAGAAAAAAAAAAAACAAAGAATAATATTTTATTTATCCAAATTTAAACTTTAACCAAAAGAAATGGAATGCACTCAAATGATTGCAGAAGCTCAGTAAACGGGTAGTCACAATTAAAATGATAAAGAAAGGAAAGATCAGAGACGAGTGTAAAATAGATTTAAGGTTTTGTGTATACTGGTGAGCTGTATTGCATGTACTGTGAAAAGTGAAAAAAAAAAGAAATGAGATCAAATGGGAAAGAGTCTTCTGTACTGGGCTCCTGAGGTAACAATGAAAAGACCTTGTCCAGTAATGGCAGGAAAAAGATTCTGTAAAGTAATGTAATGCTGTACACTCCTGGGCAAAAACATGTGCCACACCAGAAATGATAAATCATTAAGCTTTGAATGGTCTTATCAAATCATTACACACATAAAAAGTACCTGGCGTTGGAGCGTTTCCTTTTAATCTCCTTAAATTATGAAGCTGTGTGGATTAAACCTGCAGAGTCAATATTTTGGTTTAAACAGCTAAAACATTAGTTTGTAGTTCTAGATCTCTATAGGGTTTAAATCTGGACTCTGATCAGCCAAAACAATCAGTACTAAATAATGTACTTTGGACTTGTATATTTTATTATATGAATAATTTTATTATTTTATTGGGAGTGTTAGATGGTCAGAGGTGAACTATTTTATAGTGAGTGTATTATAAATTGAACCTATGAGCTGTGCAATATTCTCTGTTCATTGTGTTCTAATAATACTTATTTTTATAACTGTTGAATTTCAGTCATACCAGGCATATAAGACTGATTTTCATTTTAAAAAACAGTGTTGATAAATGAGAAAATGGCTCGATTCTCATTTTGGAATCTGTGACAAAGCTGGAAATAGCTTTATTTTATATTTTATCTTGTCTTGTTTATTTTTGAATGTAAACTTTATATCACAATAGCCTGTCACTGCCCACATACTTTCATGTGTCCTTTGCGTTGGCATGGATGTTAAGCAATACATTAAATGGATGGGCAGTACATAGCTGTTGTCCTGCATACAAAGACTAACTTGTTTTTAAATTTGACTTTTATTTTTTTTTAAAACTAAGACAAATTTTACAAATATGAGTACTTACCATGTCATGTATTAATTGGCCCAAACATCCTGTCAATCATGTGTATTTTTCCCAATAATATGGTGAATTTCATTGACTTGTTTTACTATTGACTTTAACACTGACAACCCTACAATGGCCCAGTTCATGTTTTGTGTGGCCATGCCAAAATGTGATGCCTATATAAAACCCACAATGGGCCTGTGTGTGATTTGTGTAAACAATCCAAAGTGTTTCCTGCATTAAGAATATCTAAGGTGGGCTTATGGAAGGAAAAGTGCCTTAGCACAGTTCGAGCTAACCCAAAGAGACCTTTCATGGAGTTTAAATTAGCATTCAATATGCAGTCTTCCCTCAGAAATCCCATGTTGGGCCTGTTTGGAATTAAAATGGGTAAGCCCCTGTCCATGTGAACCCGGATACAAACATCTCTCAGACTAAAAGCAGCTAAATGCTAACACTGTTATAAGCTTCTGGAGAATGTTTAAGTGTTTAAGCACAGTTTAGAACAGCTTCTTTAAAGGTGGAGGAGGTTCGGCAGGATGAATGCAGGTAGATAACCTGTTCCACCAATGGGGACTTTGATCTATGTAATGATGGCAACATACATGAACTAAAAGCAGTGCAAAGGTTTGTAATGGTGTTACAGAAAAAGAAAGCTTCAGTTGTCTTTGTCGTAGCACAGCACAAACTTTCTCTACTGCATAGCAGCGCCATGCTTCTGTGCACACTACAGCACCTCTTTAAAAAAGAGTATAGCTTCACTGGCTGATTACAACCTGCAAAATCCCCAGTCTGTACTAAATCCCAGTGTGTGAGTAAAAACTCTGCCATGAAAATTTACCTTAAGAAGAGATAGGGTGTCAGACTTTGGTCTTAGAGTCCTTTCAGGGTCTTTTTTCAGTTTCCCAGTATATGGTTAGCAGTAGGAAAATCTGAGAGTTTTTTTTCCATGTCTGTTTTGACATAACTAAAAACCTGGATCCTTTAGTTGCTGGAAATCATGGAGTTATATTTTAATCTCTTACTTATTAAAGCTCATATCAAGCTTCATCAATACTGCATTTCTAATTTCTATATTTGTGTGTAGATGTAAAAATATCATTATTTCAACATATTCAGCAAAATACAACTTTCCGTTCATTTTATTAATACATTTTAAACATATTTTTCCCCAAATTCTGTCTTTCTTTTTTGCTGTCCAGCTGAACTTTATTTAGTATATGAAATCAGGCAATGAGTGCACTTCTAATAAATGATTAACTAACACTAACGTAATGTGTGTAAAACAGTAGAGGATTTGATAGTACTGCAATTTTAACCTCTGTTTTATCCATTTACTTTTTTTATCTGGTGTTGAGTGATACTGTAGAAACATCAGTTTTCTGGTCATGCTTAAGGTATGAATCTCTTCACAGAGAGCAGAGAACTGAGAACCTCAAGATGGATCCTCATCTCTTCAGCAGTGAAGAAGAAACCTCTGATGCAAAGTGAGTTTGTTTCCGTTAATAATCATTTTAATTTTTTTAAAGTTTGAAATTAGCTAATAAAGTTTTTTCATAACACTCCAAGCTGTACTTCATGACATTTAGTTATGAAGTATTTTGGGTAGCAAATTTAAAACCTTACAGTAAAGTTGCAGTCTAGGATGTGTTGGTTAAAACAGAAAAAGATGATAAACTCTAAACTTCAGTGCTGCGCAGTCAACTCTGGTAAAATAGATGTTACAGAGCTAGTCCATTTTAAGTGGTCTAATGTAGTTGTCTTCCAATATTCATGTAGAGTCAGACATTAGAATTTAGAAATATTGGCGTTTACTCACAGCTCACACAGCACGTTTGGGTTGCCCACCGTGTATGTACTCACACTGTATGAAAACACTTGTCCAAATGACATGACGTTACATGGTTGGTCACACTGCAAGAGAATCACTGCTCATTCAGACAACCCAGCTCTGTTTACAGTCCATTTCCAATGAAGAGGTTTCACTCAAAACAACACGCTGTGCATCAGAGTACTGAGCAATAACACTAGATGAATCGCAAATCACCTCCTGCTCCCTAAAAAGTGCACCAGGTAGCATAAGTGGCTCCTGCAACCAGCAGTTCATCATATATCTAATACAGCGCCAAGTGTGCTACATGGGAAGAAGCAGGGTTATTGGGGTTCAGTTGCTGACAAATCAACTGTTACAACAGCTCTGCTAGCTTTACTACACTGCACTGAAACCGAGAACTCGCCGAACTATAGATGCAATATCAAACATTACTGCAGTAAAATTTACATTTACAGACACTGTAACAGCAAACTCTTCAGACTGGGTTTATGTTTCAGCAGAATTTTGCTTTTTTCAATGTTTCTCGCTGATACTTAATTAAATTGCAAAGTCATCTGATGTAGCTAAAACGTCTGGCTCTACTAGGGTCGTGAGATGTATTAATTTAATTTAAAAACATTTTAAAAAGTCATGAAATAAAAAATATTTAATTTCTGCTTATTCTCAGTCATAGTCAGAACGGTATGTATGTAGCTGTGAATGTGTCTAATATGATGAACATTGAGAAATAATACTCACAGGCAGTACAGTTTCAACATACAGTTTGTTAATAATTTTAAAATCAGTAGATAATATTTTGAGATGATCCACAAAATGTGACACAAAATGAAACATTACTGGCCTAAATAATGTTCAAAGCCCAGTCTTAACCAGTGATCTCCAAACATGTGTTTATACTTCCCTTCTATTATCATTCATCTGTTACTCATACTAAACTCTTTATCGTGTGTCTCCACACCACGTTTCCAGACTGCAGACATACAGAACAGAACCTCCAGAGCCCAGCTTTGTGTCTATTAAGAGCAGTGACTCAATGGATCAGCCTCCTGGGTTCAGTAATGAAAGACCAAGCACTGACCTGAGGTGAGACACTAACACAACATGGTGGTTTCAGCAGGATGTGTACAGGATGTGTGCAGGATGTGTCAAGAAGCGTATTTTGGATTTAGGACTAAATCTTTATTTCTCACTGCCAATCAAACTTTCTTTAAAATTATTTCTAATTTTTTTTTGTAAACACTATATATTCTCATTAAACGTTTAAGCTGCAGATCTACAAAACTGAGCATTTATACTGGAATTTCAGGCATCCTCTACTAAGAAAACATGCATTTTTCATTTTAGCGGTCAATACAGAACATAAGATCAGATTAATTTAGACAACAGCCAGAGTTCAGTTCATCTGTAGTAAAGCAGCACTGTAAACTGGATGCTACGGTGTTCAGATTCACATAGTCAGACTGAATTTGACTCGCTTATCTCTTAAGTCGGAATTTAGCTTCTTATTCAAATTTCTGTTCAACCTTAGTTATCCGGATGCGCAGCAGCAGTCTACTTATCAGAATGGGGCTGCTACATAATTTATTGTGAAATGGGAATGAAAGCTACCCTAATATAAACTGAATCCACTTTGTGAGTCTTGGTTAGAGTTAGCACACTGTCTCAGTAGAGACGCAGGCCACGGCTTTAGCTCCTACAGTAAAGTTTACACACCGGGGCTGTATCAGTAGAGAGGGGGATCGCTGCTTTAGCCCCTACATTACAGTAACACACCGGGGCTGTATCAGTAGAGACGGGGGTCGCTGCTTTTGCCCCTACATTACAGTAACACACCGGGGCTGTATCAGTAGAGACGGGGTCGCTGGTGTAACACCTACATTACAGTTAACACACCAGGGCCGTGTCAGTAGAGACGGTGTCGCTGGTTTAACCCCTACATTATAGTTAGCACACCGGGGCTGTTTCAGTAGAGACAGGGGTCACTGCTTTAACCTCTCCATTACAGTTAGCACACCGCAGATGCATCTTAAAATATCATGAAATAAGAAAGATTTAATTCCTTTATATTCTCAGTCATAGTAGGAAGTGTATGTATGTAGCTGAGAATGTGTCTAATATGATTAACAATGAGGAGTAAAACTCACAGACAGTACAGTTTTAACATACAGTTTTTTAACAATTTCAAAATCAGTAGATTTTATTTTGGAGACTGTCCACAAAAACAGTGACACAAAATGAAACCCTTTACCGGCCTGAATAATGTTCCAAGCCCAGTCTTAACCAGTGATCTCCAAACATGTGTTTATACTTCCCGTCTATTATCATTTGTCTGTTATAGCTGTCTCATAACACTCATACTAAACTCTTTATTGTGTGTCTCCACACCACAATTTCAGAGTGCAGACATGCAGAACAGAACCTCCAGAGCCCAGCTGTGTATCTATGAAGAGCAGTGACTCAATGGATCAGCCTCCTGGGTTCAGTAATGAAAGACCCAGCACTGACCTGAGGTGAGACACTAACACAACATAGTGGTTTCAGCAGGATGTGTGCAGGATGTGTCAAGAAGCGTATTTTGGATTTAGGATAAAATCTTTATTTCTCAAAATTAATTTTGTTAACTATATATTCTCATTAAACGTTCAAGCTGCAGATCTACAAAACTGAGCATATATACTAGAATTCCATGCATCCTCTACTAAGAAAAAATGCATTTTTCATTTTAGCAGTCAATACAGAACACCAGATCAGATTAATTTAGACAACGGCCGGAGTTCAGACTTTATCTGTAGTAAAGCAGCACTGTAAACTGGATGCTACTGAGTTCAGATTCACATAGTCAGACTGAATTTGACTCGCTTATCTTTCAAGTCGGAATTTAGCTTCTTATTCAAATTTCCATTCAACCTTAAAGTCATCCGGAAGCGCAGCACCTGCCTACTTATCAGAACATGACTGCTAAATTATTTAATGTGGAATGGGAATGAAAGCTACCTTAATATAAACTGAAAAGGCTTAGCGAGTCTCGTTTAGAGTTAGCGCACTCTCTCAGTAGAGACGGGAGTCGCTGGTTTATCCCCTACATTACAGTTAACACACCGAGGCTGTATCAGCAGAGACGGGGTCGCTGCTTTAGCCTCTACATTACAGTTAACACATCAGGCCTGTATCAGTAGAGAAATAGGCCGATGCTTTAACCCCTACATTACAGTTAACACACCGGGGCTGTATCAGCAGGGACATAGGCCAATGCTTTAACCCCTACATTACAGTTAACACAGCGGGGCTGTATCAGTAGAGACGGGGGTTGCTGCTTTAGCCCCTACATTACAGTAACACACCAGGGCTGTATCAGTAGAGACAGGGGTCGCTGCTTTAGCCCCTACATTACAGTAACACACCGGGGCTGTATTAGTAGAGACATAGGCCGATGCTTTAACCCCTACATTACAGTTAACACACCGGGGCTGTATCAGTAGAGACGGGGGTCGCTGCTTTAGCCCCTACATTACAGTAACACACCGGGGCTGTATTAGTAGAGACATAGGCCGATGCTTTAACCCCTACATTACAGTTAACACACCGGGGCTGTATCAGTAGAGACATAGGCCGATGCTTTAACCCCTACATTACAGTTAACACACCGGGGCTGTATCAGTAGAGACGGGGGTCGCTGGTTTAACCCCTACATTACAGTAACACACCGGGGCTGTATCAGTAGAGACATAGGCCGATGCTTTAACCCCTACATTACAGTTAACACACCGGGGCCGTATCAGTAGAGACATAGGCCGATGCTTTAACCCCTACATTACAGTTAACACACCGGGGCTGTATCAGTAGAGACGGGGGTCGCTGGTGTAACCCCTACATTACAGTTAACACACCAGGGCTGTATCAGTAGAGACGGGGGGTCGCTGGTTTAACCCTACATTACAGTAACACACCGGGGCTGTATCAGTAGAGACGGGGGTCGCTGGTGTAACACCTACATTACAGTTAACACACCAGGGCCGTGTCAGTAGAGACGGTGTCGCTGGTTTAACCCCTACATTATAGTTAGCACACCGGGGCTGTTTCAGTAGAGACAGGGGTCACTGCTTTAACCTCTCCATTACAGTTAGCACACCGCAGATGCATCTTAAAATATCATGAAATAAAAAAGATTTAATTTCTTCTTATTTTCTGCCATAGTAAAAAGTGTATGTATGTAGCTGTGACTGTGTCTAATATGATTAACAATGAGGAGTAATACTCACAGACAGTACAGTTTCAATATACAGTTTGTTAATAATTTTAAAATCAGTAGATAATATTTTGGGGACTGTCCACAAAATGTGACACAAAATAAAACATTACTGGCCTGAATAATGTTCAAAGCCCAGTCTTAACCAGTGATCTCCAAACATGTGTTTTTACTTCCCGTCTATTATCATTTGTCTGTTATAGCTGTCTCATAATAGTCATACTAAACTCTTTATCTTCTGTCTCCACATCACGTTTCCAGACTGCAGACATACAGAACAGAACCTCCAGAGCCCAGCTCTGTTTCTATGAAGAGCAGCGACTCAATGCATCAGCCTCCTGTGTTCAGTAATGAAAGACCCAGCACTGACCTGAGGTGAGACACTAACACAACATGGTGGTTTCAGCAGAATGTGTGCAGGATGTGTCAAGAAGCGTATTTTGGATTTAGGACTAAATCTTCATTTCTCAAAATTAATTTTGTTAACTATATATTCTCATTAAACGTTCAAGCTGCAGGTCTACAAAACTGAGCATATATACTAAAATTTCAGGCATCCTCTACTAAGAAAAAATGCATTTTTCATTTTAGCGGTCAATACAGAACACCAGATCAGATTAATTTAGACAACGGCCAGAGTTCAGTTCATCTGTAGTAAAGCAGCACTGTAAACTGGATGCTACGGTGTTCAGATTCACATAGTCAGACTGAATTTGACTCGCTTATCTTTCAAGTTGGAATTTAGCTTCTTATTCAAATTTCCATTCAACCTTAGTTATCCGGATGAGGAGCACCTGTCTACTTATCGGAATGTGGCTGCTACATAATTTATTGTGGAATGGGAATGAAAGCTACCGTAATATAAACTGAATCCGCTTTGTGAGTCTTGGTTAGAGTTAGCACACTGTCTCAGTAGAGACACAGGCCGCTGCTTTAGCCCCTCCATTACAGTTAGCACACACCACTGCTGTATCAGTAGAGACGGGGGTCGCTGCTTAAACCCCTACAGTAAAGTTAACACACAGGGGCTGTATCAGTAGAGACGGGGGTCCCTGGTTTATCCCCTAAATTACAGTTAACACACCAAGGCTGTATCAGTACAGACGGGAGTCTCTGCTTTAACCCCTACATTACAGTAACACACCAGGGTTGTATCAATAGAGATGGGGGTCGCTGGTTTAACCTCTACATTACAGTAACACACCGGGGCTGTATCAGTAGAGATGGGGGTCGCTGGTTTAACCCCTACAGTAAAGTTAACACACCGGGGCTGCTTCTTGCTGAATCTGCTTCTATGTGACTCATCTTCCACTGGTTATCTTCTCATCCGTTCAGCTCTGCTCCACTTGGAGTGAAGCACGAAATTGTTAGGTAAAAGGGCGTGGCCTTCAGCTTTCCTCGAAGCCGAGTGAGCTAATGAGTGACTTGAGCAAGCCCCCTCAGGAACCCTCAAGAGGCTTCTGAAAAAAAGAACTCCTGGATGAGAACTCAGAGGGAACAAAGGAAGACGCCAGAGAGAACTCACGGAGAACTAACTTCTCGCTATGTGACCCGAGTTTATGTACGGACCCTGAAGTACTAAAGGAGTGGTCAGTGGTCATATGGACTTAGTCTGCTCATTCAAAAGTCTTAAATATCCTTATACATTTGAGAATTTGAAAGCATTGTTGTATCATTAATAATACAAACATTTAATGTGTAGAATGAACATATTATAACATTATGGTTAACCAAAATATATATGTATACAGTCTATACACTGCTCAAAAAAATAAAAGGAACACTTTGAAAACACATCAGATCTCAATGGGAAAAAAATCATGCAGAATATCTTGCCTCATATAGATGGGTAATGTGTTAGGAACGAAAGGATGCCACATCGTTTGATGGAAATGAAATTGATCACCCTACAGAGGGTTGAATTCAAAGAAACCCAGAAAAAAAATGCGAAAAAATGATGCAGCAGGCTCGTCCATTTAACCCAAATTCCATTGCAGCAACTCAAAATGGCACACAGTAGTTTGTATGCCCCCCACATGCTTGTATGCAATGTGGGGGCATGCTCCTAATGAGACGACGGATGGTGTACTGGGGGATCTCCTCCCAGATCTGGACCAGGGCATCACTGAGCTCCTGGACAGTCTGAAGTGCAACCTGGTGGCGTCGGATGGACTGCAACATAATGTCCCAGAGGTGTTCCATTGGATTTAGGTCAGCCGGTGGGCCAGTCAATGGTATCAATCCCTTCATTCTCCAAGAACTGTCTGCATACTCTCGCACATAAGGCCGGGCATTGTTGTGCACCAGGAGGAACCCAGGATCCACTGCACCAGTGTAGGGTCTGACAACGGGTCCAAGGATTTCATCCTGATACCTAACAGCAGTCAGGGTGCCGTTGTCTAGCTTGTAGAGGTCTGTGCGTCCTTCCAGGGATATGCCTCCCCAAACCATCACTGACCCACCACCAAACCAGTCATGCTGAATGATGTTGCAGGCGGCATAACATTCTCCATGGCGTCTCCAGAGCCTGTCACGTCTGTCACATGTGCTCAGGTAAAACCTGCTCTCATCTGTGAAAAGCACAAGGCGCCTGTGGCAGATCTGCCAATTCTGGTGTTCTTTTGTGCATGTAGGAGTTCAGGAGGATTATTTGAAACTGTAAGATATGCCTTAAATTTAAATATATGGGCAGGCTAACAAAGAAATTGGATTTGGTGAGAAAATCAGATTTGCATAGCTTTTTTATCCTGCTGTGTGAATCTTGCACTTGGACTACATATCAGCTTCTGACTGCTACTGATTTTGTTTACTTGCATGATAATCGGATATAACTAGTGTGTTTGGCTCTTCTGAGGCTGTGAGATGTAAGGCTGAAATGAAATGACATGAGGAAAAAATACTTAATGTCACTATTAGTATTAGAATGTATCTAATAATGATGAATACTAATAGCCACAGATTGTATATATAATAAACATATTGTTTGTTTAAAAAGTCAGAATCTGTAGATAATATATTTGGGGCCTATATCCAAAAATGACATCACAAATTTTAGACTACAGACATGAAGAGCAGATGGCTAAATGAGTCACCATTCTAATTTCAGTAATGAAAGATCCAGTACTGATCTGAGGTGAGACACTAACACAACATGGTAGTGAATTTCAGCAGGATGTTTCTCAGGAAGCGTATTTTGGATTTTCTGTACTCAGACCAAATCTTTATTTCTCACTGCCACTGAGAGTCATTGTTTACCCGTGTAACCACCTGCTGTAACCAGTCAGTAATGAGATAACCAGTACTGATCAGAGGTGAGAAATAAATAGAACATTTAGTTTTTTTCCTGGATTTACTATAAATACAACATTTAGTTTTTTTCCTGGATTTACTACTACTCACACAGTAGTAATGTAAAATGTGCCTTTAACATCTGCTGAGAGTATGAGGTAATACTGACAGAGGAAACTCCAGGAATATGGGCTTGAAATCTGGGCAGATTCAGATTCTGCTACTGTAGCAGATGTAAAATGTTATTTTGTTTTATTTTATATAAATCTGCTTTAGGAAAATGTTTTTTTATTTTTTTTATTTACAATGTGTAATATATATTTATTATTACTGTGTTAGAAATGTAGTTTACAACATATAAAATGTGTTTAAAAACAGATAAAGTATGTTAAAAATAGTTCAGTGGGAAATGGTTTCGTAAAAAATGTCTCTTTAAGAGATATATGTGACTCTTGGGTTCAAGCATTCTCTCCCTCGGTCTGCACTGAGAGTTGGAGGGAGAGGTATGTGGAGTAAAGCTGAGTAGTAAAAACCAGAATTAAACACGACATTTTGTAATAAATGTTCATAAAAGGCCCTGGTTTTGGTGTGAAAACTATGCCTCATATTTTAGTTCAGACTTTTAGACATCTTGTTTTGTTCTGTTGTTGTAAAAGTCTGTTTTTCCTGTTGAGTGAGGAGGTGGTGTTTCTAACAGTAGATTCTGAGAATGGTGTTCTGAGAATAGTGTTTTCTTGTATGGTCTCAGGATTTTCATGTGGCCTCCTCACAAGCAATGACAAACCGTTTTATTTAGTTTTAGCGCCCTTTATACAGCAGGGGTAGTGTTTAAACAAAACAAGAAAAAAAATCTCACCTCTTCATGTGTGCTATGTCCATAGATAATGGAGCATGCGGTTTTTGTAAAGCAGTATTGCGTTGTGAAACGTCTTCTATGTATTTCTGTTTATTTTTAGTAAATCTCTCAAGAGTCTCACAACATCTTGTAAAACTATCTGCTCAGGCTGCACTGAGAGTTGAAGAGAGAGGATTTTTGGGTGGCCTACCCACAAGCAATGACGAACCATTTTGTCTTTTACAAAACAGAAATAAATGAAGAAGCGACAGTCCTGACTCCTGAGCTGTTTATCCACACATACACAACACAGAGTGGGCTCGCATCCCATTATTTTGGATGGCGGTAGGACAGACTCAAGACTGAGTAACTGGTAGAAGATAGTGGTGGGAATTGTGAAAACTTCAAATTTACAGACATTCAGAGCAGATCCTTCAGTTGAGAAGCACTTAGTTAGTACAGCCACTACAGGAGTGTGATACCTTTGTACTTTGGCTGAAGTAAATTTTTTAAAACTCATAATAAATCATAAATCGAAACAGGCATCAGTAATTTTACTTTATGGATTTATGGGAGATGTTCTTCCATCAGTCATCTTTAGTGCACTCAGTTAGGAAATATATCCTGTTTTTACACAATACAAATACGCTGTCAGGTCATTCTATAGGTGTTCATATGAGCACTTCATGTAGGTTATAAATTATGTATAGACAAACAGTAAGCTTTTACCATTTCAGTATTTTACCAGTGAACCATTGTGAAACCATAAATGATGTAACTGTAATTATCTTCTCAAGCTCATGCTCACTCTTTAATTCACTCTTCTTTTTTCCAGCTGTGTGAGGAATGCTTCACTTAAGAATCAGTCCAAGTGTGGAGTACGTGATCAGATTCAGACAGATCCAGTCTTTCTGAAGGAGTCCATGAAGCAGGACTACTGCCGACCAGTGGACAATGTTCTGCATAGAGTTGTACAGAGACACAAAACCAGCATGAAGAACAGATACGAGAGCTTATTTGAGGGATTTAAAACAGATCAGAATAAAACCCTTCTGAACAGGATCTACACTCAGCTCTACATCATAGAGGGAGAGAGTGAAGGAGTGAATGAAGAACATGAAGTTTTACAGATTGAAAAGAAACTCTGGAACCAACACTGGCAGGATGCACCGATTAACTGCTTAGATATCTTTAAACCTGTACAGTGCACTGTAGAAGAAATGGAAGAAGACAACATTAGATCTTTAATAACTGAAGATGACAGACATGAAGAAAGAACAGGAGATAACAGGCCACAAGTACAAAGGCTCAGGTCCGTGATGACTAAAGGCATTGCTGGAATTGGAAAAACAGTCTCTGTGCAGAAGTTCCTTCTGGACTGGGCTGAAGGAAAAGCCAATCAGGATGTAGATTTGATGTTTGTGTTTCAGTTCCGAGAGCTGAACCTGATTAAAGATCACCAGTACAGTCTTCAAGGACTTCTGTGTGACTTCCATCCTGAGCTCAAAGATCTGGACACAAAGACATATGATGAGTGTAAGATGGTGTTCATATTTGATGGTCTGGATGAGAGCAGAATTCCACTGAACTTTTTACAGTGTGAGAAAGTAACTGACATAACCAAAGTGTCATCAGTGGACCGTCTAATGACAAACCTCATCAAAGGAGAGCTTCTTCCCTCTGCTCTCATCTGGATAACCTCACGACCAGCAGCAGCCAATCAGATCCCTTCTCAGTACATCAACCGTGTGACTGAAATTCAGGGTTTCAATGACCCACAGAAGGAGGAATACCTCAGGAAGAGAATCAGTGACCCAGACCAAGCCGACAGTGTCATCTCACACATTAAGAAAACAAGGAGCCTCCACATCATGTGCCACATTCCAGTCTTCTGTTGGATCTCAGCCACTGTGCTTCAGCATATAATGAAACAAGGTCATAAAGAAATTCCTAAAACTCTGACTGCAATGTATTCACATTTCATGTGGACTCAGACCATCATGAAGAGTGAGAAGTATGAAGACAGAGGTGAGAGGAGTCCAAAGGATCTCTTGGGATCCAACAGAAAGATTCTTCTGAAACTGGCTGAACTGGCTTTCAAACAGCTGATGAAGGGCAATGTGGTGTTCTATGAAGAGGACCTGAGAGAGTGCAGCATTGATGTCACTGAGGCCTCAGTGTACTCTGGTATTTGTACTGAGATCTTCAGAGAAGAATCTGTGCTTCACCAGAGGAAGGTCTACTGCTTTGTACATCTGAGCTTTCAGGAGTTCCTGGCTGCTCTCTATTTGTTTCACTGCTATCTGAGCAGGAACGTGGAGGACCTGAGTTTGATGACACAGAACACAAAGTGGTCTTACAGTGTTCCATTGGAGGAACTCCTGAGGGGAGCTGTACGTAAAGCCTTGAAGAGTAAGAGTGGACATCTGGATCTATTTCTACGTTTTCTGCTGGGCATTTCACTGGAGTCCAATCAGCAGCTCTTAAAAGACCTTCTGACACAAACAGTGAGCAGCTCAGAGAGCATCAAGCCAACAGTCCAGTACATCAAACATGTAATAGAAACAGAGGATCTTGCTTCTGACAGATCTATTAACCTGCTCCTCTGTCTCACTGAAATGAATGATCAGTCTTTATCCAGCAGTGTTCAGGAATATCTCAAATCAGAGAAGTCCCCAGAAAAGGAACTCTCTCCTGCAGAGTGTACAGCTCTAGCCTACATGCTTGTGACTTCAGAGGAGGTGCTGGATGAGCTGAACCTGAAGAATTACAGAACATCAGAGAGGGGTTATTTGAGATTGTTGCCAGCTGTGAGCAACTGCAGAAAGGCCATGTGAGTGTTATATTTAATAATTGTCCTTTAATATTTTATTATTGATGTCTGAGAGACACAAATAGCCCAATATCTTTTATATATATGGGAACAGATTGGATAAGTTGTGCATGCATGTTAAAAGGTAACAAACTGGCAACTCCGTGTATATATTATGGATGTTTAGTGTAGGTGAAATATGATATGCGTTGACAGTTTTGTGGTTTTAGTTTAAAAGCCTGTCTATATTTTGACATTTTATGTCTTGATTCTTCAGAGCCAAATTTATATGTAGATTGGTTTGGCTCAAATAAATAAAAGATCTCAAACAGAACTTTCAGTGACTGCTGTACCCTGTGCACAACTTCTAGAGTGAATAAATAAATTATAGCAAATGACACAGTAATTTTGAGATGCACTTTTAAATCCCTTTTATATACCTCTATTATTGAGGACTATTTGTATAGAACTACAAGAACACATGACATGACTGAAAGCTGATGTAAAAATATCAGATGTTGGTATATTGAATGGAATGGAAGCCGTATTAATGATCATTTTACGTATCATTGATGATTCCATTATTAATTGTTCTATAATTATAATTAATTTTAGTGTAGTCTCAAGGGGGGTATAATTAATTAACCAACTAATTGATTATTCAATTGTTAATTGTTATTAGGATATTAGAGGGCATAGTTTAACTTAATTAAAGCACAAACCATAATTGCCATCTTATCCAATCTCAGGGTGAGTTCGTTTCTGAGACATCCAGTGATCTGCACGCTTGTCACAATATTGAGTCAAATATCCAGACTACTTTAAAAAAGCAGTTTATTTACAGCACATTAAACAACACAATAAACATTAAATAATAAATGGGGTTGATATGCATAACAGGAAGTCTGGAATTATCCCATTCACCTACAAAGAGACTACATGAGTTTACTGAAACTCATGGGAAGCTGTTTGTGGAGAATGAGCAGAACTGAAGCATAAATCAGTCTACCTATTAATCTAAAATAACATTATCAAAAAGCACAGCATCAATAGACTCAGCACCGAGGACTGGACCACAAGAGTGAACTTTTGGTTGTGTCACCTTGGAACCGTGTCATGCAGGCTGGCCTGGTCAGGGAGGTGGTCCTCCGTTGACCCATGTGTTTGGGTTGGCCTGAAGAGTGTGAAGCGGAGTAGGAGCGATTGGAGAAGAAAGAGACTAGCTCTCTGAGAGAGGGTCTAGCCAATTCTCTGAGTTTGGAGCATGGAGTGGAGAGGTGAGAGAAGCTCCCCGAGAAGAGAGCTCCGGAGGTCGAGCTGACGTCTCTCCGATGTGTACAGAAGTGAGGAGTGTCTGGAGAAGTGCTCAGAGAGCCTAGCCCTCTGAGAGAGCTCAGAGAGTCGAGCCGAGCTGAAGCTGGAGCTGCTGAACTAAAGCTGAACTTTCTCAGTCTGTGACCTGAGTTTAAGTAGAGGCCTTAAAGGCGGAACGGAGGAGGGCCCCATAGTCACTTTCTGAATATGCATTAGTCTGCTCATTCTTCCACAAGAGTGTCACATGTTCACATACATTTGAGAATTTCAAAGCATGGTTGTATCCTTAGTAAAACAAGTGTCTCATGTGTAGAATGAACACATATTATGGAAAACCAAAATATAGAAGGAGTAGAATGAAGTTAATCTGAAACCTTATACATTCTGTATATGCTGAGGTTAATAAGTATACCGACTTTATATTCGGGTTACAACCACTTATTAACCTTTCACAGTCCTCCTGTGTTGGATTGGTTACATTGGAACAAAGCATAACGCATTTGGTAAAACAGAGGACACAGTGAAATTGCAATCCATAATATAAAACACAATTCATGATGATCGTGTTTTGAATCATGACTCAGTCAACACAACTTCAATAACTATAACTACACATGTGAGATTCTAAACTACTTATTAAAAGGTGAAGCATGAAGAAAGTTAGTACTAATGTTGATTAAAGAAACTAGATCACAGTTTAAGAATCCTAACATATAAAGAGAGAGACAGAAGAAGAACATATTCGAATGATAGTTCTAAAATGGATCCTGACTGGGTTTGAATTATAGGAGTTTATGACTTGATGACCGTCTCTTGAGAGCCGTTGTTTCGCAAGTCATAAATAGGCAATAGTCAACAAATAGTCTTATCTCGTGACACCTCAGCAGACAGGATGTTGGCCCCATGGTGTGCTGGAGCCTCTGGGGTGACTGGGGTACATGACCATTTCAGGGGGGTTATCCCCAGTCTTAAGCAGAGTTATTTACTGTTCAAGCAAGATTTTATTACCAAATGTAAATAGCTGCACAGGATCTTGCACCAGGGGTTTGAGGGTCAAACCCCCTGACCTTTAGGGGAGAGGACCAGTCCCAGCTGTTAATAGAAAAAACAGATGCTATCGGATCTTCTTCTAATGGGTCTTCATAATCATATGGAAGATCGAGATTTAGTTTTTTCAACCAAAATGGCCAGATCACTATATTAGATTAGATTAGATAATAATAATAATAATAATAATAATAATAATAATAATAATAATATTTATTTTATTATTATTATTATAACAACATGCTCAACAATTAAATAGTTTAATCCCACAAGGACAGAGGTTTACGCACGCATACAGATTTCATATTTTACACACACACAGTGACTGTACAATTTATATTAGCAAGATGCATAACAAGGACTATCACTTGTGCTTTTGAGATTCAATAGTATAAGGAAATCTAAATACATATTTTCTAAATACAACAAATAAATTATGAGATTTAGGATTCATGTTAGCCTGAAATCCATTTCAGTTCAACTTCATTATCGTTACACTAATACAGGGTTGTACAGTATAATGAAACAAAGTCAGACAATTCTCTAGTTTAGTGGTTATATATAGTAGTTCTCCACCCTGACACTTATTACATCAACACATTATATATTTCACTCCAGTACATTTGTACTTCAGGCTAATCATACATGGTTAATAACTGAGGGATGAATTATGGCTACCAGTCTTATCAGTAACAGTCTTTAGTGTGCTCAAAGTATGTATTTACATTAAACTATGTACATATAGTTTAAAAATCCTACAATCCTACAATTTTTTCTCATTTTGTCTCTCAGAGTTGAAGTGTACCTATGATGAAAATAACAGACCCCTCTCATCTTTCTAAATAGGAGAACTTGCACAATCAGTGGCAGATTAAAAACTTTTTTGCCCCACTGTGTTTCCCCACCAATTCACAAGACATGTACATTCTTTGTCTGTTCTTCATCAGTGCACTACAGTCTCTTAACAAGAGCCTTTGTAAAAGATATAATGGGTGGACCTTACCAGTTTGGTGCTCCAGTGTAGTCCAGTGTTTGTTAAGGAGCATAACAATTTTCAGACTTGATGTAAACAAAACATAGTTTCTTTCTTACACAGATTATTAAAACATTTATTTTCTCAATATAAGGACTTAAAAACAAGAGAGCATGAACAATACTACACTACAGTCTCTTAACAAGAGCCTCTTTAAACAGTATAATATGTAGCTCTCGCCAGTTTGGTACTCCAATGTTTTAGCTCCACCAGACAAGTCAAGGGGATCAACAAGTCCCAGTAAGTCTCTTTACAGGGATCTCTGCTTTAGTGTTTGATGCAGTCAAACACTGAGCTTTAAGTCAGGGACCACAACAGGATAAAATACAAAAAGATGAAATATAGGGCAAAAGTTGTCATTTTAATCTTTCTACAAATAGACTGAAATTTTTTTCTTCTTTCACTTCTTTTCACTAGTGTCATGACTCTCAGTGGTCATCTTGTGGGAATTAACATTGCATCTCGAAAAACCTTTAAAAACATGAACACAGTCTAATCATAGGCAATTATAAAGAACTTGGGCGTGTCAATCTTTGGAGTATTTTTCCATTTGGGTGCTACTAAGTGAACTACAAAGAGTATGGAAAATCAGCTGCAATGTAATGTTCATTACACTCCTACAAGAAATGTGAGAGCGCATAATTTTTTTAGGTTTCTGAAAGTTAAAATTAGCTTTAAAGTGGGTCAGGAAATAATTGTTTGGATATTACAGAAAAGCACTTATATTTTATTATAAATTATGTAATATTAAAAACAGTAATCATAACATGCTTATTTCCACACCTATGAAATTAAACTGCTGAAATATCCCATATTCTACAAGTGCACATACATACATAAATACATACTAAATTAGGTTAAAGACTAAGTTAAAAGAATATCCGCCACTGTAACAGCAGATAAAGCAGGTGAGACAGGCAGGATACATGATGAGTTTTGTTAAATTCAAATGGGAGTTAATGTGCAGTGGAATATAAATCACCAGGATATCAAGAACAACAAAACAGACCAGACAAAAACTAGAAAACACAAATGGATAAAATACTCTCTAATCTCTCTCTGTGCTCTTGTAAGTACACTGTGTCCAGAGTCACTCGTGCACATATATTTCTGCTAACTGTGGGTGGCTGTAATGTGCCTCCTGCCTCGTTACTGAAGTGAGAGGCAGAACAAAAAGCTTAGTTTTGGGCCAAATGCCAAGTGAAAAAAGGAGTGCAAGTATTATTGATAATATTCAGACAGAACTGATATTTATACTGAAACAGTTATTTACACTGTTCATGCTTTTTTTAAACAATGTATAATGTATTATGTGTATAATGAACATTTTTAATGTATTAAATTGCGGTTTCCTACATACATCTCAACATTTCTGATTCCTGTGAGTCTGAATTCCCCATTCTCTGTCTTACCTGTAATGTGTACTCTTATGTCTTGTAGACTAGTTGGCTGTAAACTCACCATGAACACCTGGGAAACACTCTCTGCTGCTCTGAAATCAACAAACTCACTCCTGAAAGAATTGGACCTTAGTGACTCTGACCTGCAGGACTCAGGAGTGAACCTGCTGTCTGCTGGACTGAAGAGTTCAAACTGTAAACTGGAGATACTCAGGTGAGATTTCAGTAAATTAATTCCTGAATGTAAAAGGTTATTTTGTAAAGACATACTACCCTCTATACTCAGAATACCTAGACCATTACTGTTAACAAACTGCTTGTAATTTTCATACAGTTACACATAACCTGCCTTCTCTCTCCTTGTCTTTATCATCTCTTCATCTTTATATCTGTAACCATCTTTATATTTTAACCATCTTTGAACCTTATGTTAAGATATAACACAGATATTAAGATGAAGAGATGATGAGAAAGATAAGGAGAGAGAAGGAAAGAAATACATAAAGAAAGAAAATGTATGTAAAGTGCAAGAGTTTTGAAAAGGCTATGTTTTAAAAGCCACGTTGTTATCTGGGACCTGTTCTAAATGTTATAAATGTTTTCACTGGTTTCTCAAATAAAATTTGTGGAGCTTTGGACCTTAACTTAACATCAACATGTCCCACAACACAGTGAAATGACTAAAATTCAATTACAAGTGGAACTTCTTCAGGTGCTCATGTGTTTATACTAGATGGTTAACTATTAAATACAACTTGTTTAAAAGAAAGAAAGCAGAGAGGTCTAGAGAGAGACAATGTTTAAATAGATACATGCGGTAGACATGCCAAAATGAAAAGAAAAACGTCCATTGTATTTATTTAATTTGGCTCAATCTCCTAATAGAAAAATACAAATTTCCATTTAAAAGAATGAAGAGCTAAATTTGTGTCAGAAATTAAATCAAATTAAAGAAAATTTAAATCACTGATCTCACAGCTGTACCACATTTGGTGCTTCAAAGTGCCAAAGCAAAATGCACTGCAATGACTGTATTTCAGTCTGACCAGTGAGGAATTCATGCCACAATGAAATGTAAGCACTGGCCAGTCACAGCCCTGTGGAGGTCAGGCTGAGAAACCAGCCAGAAGTAATCACTTGTAGCTGCAACTTCAACCAAAGACAATGTGTTCTCCCAACAGAGAGAAAGAGGAAATACATGACAAATATTAAATCTTTCTCAGAGGTCTAATATCTTAGAGGTCTAGAAGTAGAAAAGGTACATAGGAAATATAATGAGTCAACCAACATGCTTTAAAAACACATTTAAGTATGGTTTAATTATCTAAAATATCTTGGATTTCCAAGAGGAATAGAAACTCCTGATCTTAACTGAAAGAGCTCATTGGACAACCACTCTAAAACAGCCCCCTGACTGGCAACCTGTGGTGATGGATCATGCCCAGTGATGCTCTTAGATCAAACTATAGAGTTCTTAGAGTGCAGACAAGTCATTAGACTCTAAGAGGGCTGAGTCTGTTCTATGGTGTGAAGCCTAACTGTAATATCTTCAGGGTGTTACTGCTAACTGAATAAGAACAATAACTTCATACTGATTATTCAATAAAACTGGCAGTTTCTTAAATGCACCTGACATGACTGAGAGCTGTTGGATCAGTAACTGGTTTTCTGATCAGGATGAACTTCATGTTTAAAGATGGAGCAGTGCCGTTCACTAGGAGTTACTGCTGACAGTTTCAGACACTGCTTTAAAGGAAGAATGATGAGAAGATGAAGAACGGGAAACGAAGTAAAGAAGGCTTAGTGGAGGAAAGGAGTAGATTCAGGCTTAAACTTGAACTAAACTTTAGATTAACTTTGCAGGGTCATAGGCTCGGGGAGAGATGTGATTTTATACTAGCTCTAACTTAAAAGTAAGTTAGAACTTTGTTCACGAATTCTGGGGTGCATCAGGACCAAGTATCAGATTTATTTTTAATTTTGTGCTTAAGAGAGTTTATGGAGAGGATACTGGAAATATCTGGCTCTTACTGTTAACAGCTTGCTCGTGTTTGATCAGAATTTTTTTTTAATTGTTTAGAATTTTCACATTTCACAATAACTTATTGCCATTTCCCAGTTTTTAAAACAATTAAAAGTATTATTGAATTAAAAAAACAAACACCTGCCCCACTTCTAATAGCCAATAATGTGGCTCCACTGCTATAGGCCAATGATGTGGTAGAAAGTTTAGGGGTAGACCAATCAGATTTCAGAGTTGAACCTGGCCACTCCATCCACATATTTAGAACTGCTCACATACCTGTTACAGATTATTAAACTATCTAACTCTGCTAATTAACTTCTTCAGAAGCTCCTGATTCGCTGGGTCAGATGCAGCAGTGTTAGGTGAAGTGAGTGGTAGTATTCATAAGTGATTATGAAGTTAAACAGCAGACTTACCATTTTGTTCTTGTCCATGAAATAAACATTCAGTCTAAAAGTGTCTGACTAAATTAGGTTCACATTTATCAGGACTAGTTGAAGAGCCTGAATATGGCTGGGTTTTGAGCCCACATCACAGTATTTATAATCAGTTAGTCTGTTCTGGCTTTGTTTTAAAAAGATATTTATAGTTCTGATAAACATTCTATAATAAGCAATTCCACTGTCTGCCAGGATTAGTCGGGTCAAGAGTGGCTTTAGAAGGCAGGCTGAAAGTAGGAGGTGGGATTTTTTCAGCTGGATGTTTAAAAACTAGCTTACAGTTCCTGGTTTCTACAAAATCACCAGCTTTAATCAGGTTCACAACATCCATACAAACTTGGCAGACCAACAAAAACCACCATCAGTTAAAAAAAAAAAAAAAGTACACACAGCTTCTTTACTGAGAGGAGAAGATCAAGCTCCACTCCTGCTTGAGATCTAAACACTTCTACAGGTGTTTGTCTATCCCTCCACTGTGAGTAGACAACTCACTGTATCTAAAAGGATGTGTACCAGTTAAAAAAAAAAACCTCACTGACCGAACCACAACATTGCATGTAAAGTGTACTGCATGATGTATTAATACTTGTATATACACTTCCACATTCATAATGTCTTCATTTCACCAACTCCAGGATAAAACACTTCTCCAAACTTGCACTTGATCTTCCACCATGCCTGTGTTACAGCAGTCAGGTCACAATAAAGAATATGTAGCCAACTACACCACCTAGGATTATCAGAGCCCTATGAACTCTGACAGTGTAAATGATATTAACAATGATACAAAACAGCTTTTATTATTTGGGCAGTGAGCAACTCAAGAGAAACCCACAAGATATTAAAAATGCTATTTTATTAACAAATCAGATAAAATTCGAAATAAGTCAAACTGAGAAACCAACTCCCAAAAGAAAGCAGGTGCAGTAACACATTTAAGCCTTAGTCTAACTTGTCAGTAAACCGAAGGGCGAGTCCTGTAGTTCAGTCCTTCAACTCTATAGCTCTAATGGCGCCTCACAGCGCTTCCAGCCTAAACCGTACAGTCCCAGCTGCAGGGAGGAGAGCCAGAACGCAGGGCTCTCCACGAGCAGTGCAGGGCTCCCCCCGCCTCACATGCGCTCTCGGTCAGCCGCCAAGACCATGTGATGCATAGCAGTATGCCGGCTGATACAAGAGAGACAGACAGCAGTACTCCGCTGATGGTTTTAGACAAAGAGGTTTCATTGTGCTGGTGATGTATGTACCATCTTCTGAAATCTCAGACGTCCAGGTTCAGTGTTAAATGGAGTGCTTGATTTCTCAGTGAGGTCTTCTTAACAGCTACACATCCTTTCAGACTCGTAACAATGAGGGCAGAAACACCTGTGGATTATTTCAGATCTGAACACCTCTCACCCACTACAGGAGACAGTTGCTGCACTGGCCAGCACCTTCAGTGCCAGGCTCCTTCACCTGCGATGTGTTAAGGAGAGATACTGCAGCTCCTATCTCCTTACTACTGCTGTCCTCCCCAAGCAGAGCATCAGACCCTCACTACTGTAGATACACTATATGGATCCATGAGGGATAATAAAAGGTTGTCTTATCTTTGAAGGAAGAGCGGAGCTTAATTTTCTCTCTCTCAGATGAAAGGTTTAAATCACTAATGGTGACAGTTTTAGTGGTCTACCAGGTACTGTACAGTTCACCCCATTTCCTCTCTACCTTATTATACATTTATGAGCTCCGATTCCTTATGTAGGTAAATGATCTTATATCTAATCCCCTCATTAATATCTCCTTTAGTCATTTTAGACAAACATAACATGAAATTCGCGGGTCAGCTACAGTGTGTTTGGTTAGTGCCTCTTTGAAGGGTAACAGAGAGTCAGTGACACTTTAAAAAAAAAGAAAAAGGAAAATATACAGTTTGTTTTCCAAGTGTGTCTGTAAATTAAATTAATAACACTGCTGTTTCATTCCTCACACTACACACTTCAATAAGACTGAACACTTAAAATGGGTCAGCTATGTTTATGTGTAATTCACAGAATAAGCTGGTTTTGAACAATGGTAGGTCATTTTACTCTTTGTAAAATCCACATCTGTCTCCTTCTCCACTCTTTCTTCTCCTCCTCTCTGCAGGTTATGTTATTGTATGGTCACAGAGGAAGGCTGTTCTTATCTGGCTTCAGCTCTGAGTGAAAACCCCTTACACCTGAAAGAACTGGATCTGTCCTACAACCACCCAGGAGATACAGGGGTGAAGCTGCTCTCTGCTAGACTGGAGGATCCACACTGCAGACTGGACACACTCAGGTACAGACAGCTTTGTACGTAAATGTGTGTATCAGCTCATAAACCTTTTATAATAAAGTGTTTATTAATTAAACTACTCAGTTCTGATTCAACCAATCGGATCAGAGCAGATCCTGCCTCAACCACCCTATACAGACCAGACTGGTTCAGTCTAACACAGTTGTGTAGCAATTTAGGAGGTTAATGACAGTGCAGCTGTGTTCAGTAGTTCTGTGGTCTGAAGTGCTGTATATACAGTGAGGACCAATCTATGAACTTCTGATTAGGGCTGTACCTGACAATTCAACTATTCGTTCATGTTTTTTCTCCATGTACATTACCCAGTAATCAGTAAATCAATTTGCATACGTTTCAGATCTGATGTCCTTCTCATTTAGAAAGTCAGCAGAGTCACAGGGACATATTTCTGAACTAAAAGAGACGTGGCATGCGATAAATGATCTGAATTGGAGCCTGATTTAACTACAGAATATAGCATCGGGCAGCAACATGTATTTATAGCTTGTCTTTTTAATTTCACTTCTTCTTTAATTTCACAGCTTCTTCAGTAGGATGACCCTTTGTCTTTCATCTTTCATAAATAATGAACTGCTAAATAAAACCAAATTAGTCAATATTTCAATTATTTTTAGATGAAAAGAAGAATGGTAAACCTGAAAACGTTAAATTATTATATTACCCGCACTGAAATTATTATTTCTCGCATGATCGGCAGGCATATTAAGTGACTGTACTTATCTTTAAATAAAAAAAATCCTAGCTGTAGACGAATAAATAAAAATATTTGTAATTTAGGTTCTAAAATAATGGAATTATAATAAAACAGTCTTTGGTCTATTTTTTCTTCATCGCAAACAGCCATTCTGTCTAAAACGAAAGTCAGCTCACTCGTTTGCAACTCACACATTCTGATAGTTGTCAGTCGGATTATCCGACTTGGTTTTTTTTTTGACTGCTAACAAGCGTTTACCAATACTTAAGACACTTTTTCAAAACTCTAAACACAGCAACACATCTACTTTATACAAATAGCCAATTAGTTAGTATCCTGTTTAAAAGCACATCTTAACTAAATACCAACTCTGCATTTCCTTTAGTTTACCCTATATACACTAACTCTGTTCAAACCTGGTTCAGTATCCAGTCATTCTTTCAAAACACCAGCACAGTTTCTCTATTCAAGAGGAACATAAAGTCAATCAGCAATAGAAACGGTATTACCCCTCTCTCCCAGCAAACAACAGACATTATAACATCTGACGTTTTCTTATGTCAGTTCATTTTTACTGTAATCCACTACATTTGGACTTTTTGCTCATAGTGTCAGTTTTTACCAACATACTGTTCTGTCTACACAGTGAGTGATATTACCGTAATGTACTGTATGGAATGTAGATTAAACATAAAGGAGTCTGTGATAGTCTTACAGTAAAGGTTATATTTTAAAAACGAGCGAGATCCCTTCATCCATTGCAAGTAAGATGGATGGGAAAGCCAACTCATTCATCCGAAAGTGTTTAGGGTTTCCACGGTGCCTCTCTGAAACAGGCCTCTTTCAGTCTGTAGTCCAACTGTACATTCTGTAACTCATGTTTCTTTGCAGGGTGGTGTAGTGTAACACTATACTGTATTACCAGATATAACAGGGATATAGGATAGACAACATACCTGGACATATTGGTACCTCAACCCTCTCACTGTTCCTTTTTAAAAGGAACCGTGTAGAACTGCTTCATGCAAATTCTGTATTTAGTGTGTGTTAGGGAGTGTGAGTTAGTGTGTGATGGTGAGTCTGTAGTTCAGGACCTGCTGGGTGAGGGACTGTTGTGTTTCTGAACTCCTGGTACTTCAGAGCTGTGTGATGGTGTGAGTGGGGGTCACTGTGTTCAGGTATGTTCAGCTATTTGATAGCCCTTTCCTGGATGTTGAGGAGTAATGGGTATTGGTCTAGTTCTGCTCTGTGTGCGGTGGTTCTGGTGGTTCTGAACACTTCTAAGATGGTTCTACAGAATTCTGCATGCAGAGTCTCAATCGGGTGTTTGTCCCATTTGTCAGATTGCTGGTTTGTAAGCGGACCCCACACATCAAGTCAAGTCAAGTCAAGAGGCTTTTTATTGTCAGTTCAGCTCTGTACAAGTACACAGTGAAATGAAATTACGTTTTTTCCAGAACAATGGTGCTACATGGAACAAAACGAGAACATAGAACAACACAGAACAGGACAGACTGCAGAAAGTGCAACGTGCAAGACAATAAATAAATAAATAGGACTCAGTTCTGGGCAGGACTATAAGTGTAAGGTGCATAAGTGTGGAGTATATAAGAAGATAAATAGGATGGAGACAGATTTAAAATGCTAGCGGTCTTGGTTGTGGCAGGGTTTAGTTCAGTCACTGTTGTTTAAAAGTCTGACAGCTTGTGGCACAAAGCTGTTGCAGAGCCGTGCAGTGACAGCACGGATGCTCCTGTACCTTCTGCCAGACAGCAGCAGTAAAAAAAGTCCATGTGAGGGATGAGTGGGGTCCTTCACAATGCTGATGGCCTTGCGGGTGCAGCGTGTGGTGTGAATGTCTGTGACAGAGAGGAGAGAGACCCCTATGATCTTCTCAGCTGTTGTTGGTTCTGCACCAGTCTGTTAGCTGCTGCACCTCCTCTCTGTAAGCCTCTCTGTAAACTTCACGATGTGGTTTGTATTGTGCTTCGCAGGACATTCGCGATTCAGCAGAGTGAACAACAGTGGGCTTAACACACAGTCCTGGGGGGCACCAGTACTTAGTGTGGTGGTACTGGAGATGTTGTTGCCTATCCTGACTGTCAGGAAATCCAGGACCCAGTTACAGAGGGAGGTGTTCAGGCCCAGCACGCCTAGTTTTCCAATCAGGTGCTGAGGGATGATGGTGTTGAATGCTGAACTGAAGTCTATGAACAGCAGTAGGTGTCTTTATTGTCCAGGTGGGTGAGAGCTAGGTGGAGTGTGGTGGTGATGGCATCGTCTGTAGAACGGTTGGGACGATACGCAAACTGCAGTGGGTCCAGAGAAGGGGGGAGCTGTCCATTAATGTGCCTCATGACGAGCCTCTCGAAGCACTTCATGATGATAGGAGTGAGTGCAACGGGACGGTAGTCGTTGAGGCAGGACACCGTAGACTTCTTTGGCACAGGGATGATGGTGGTGGTTTTGATGCATGTTGGGACGACTGCAGTGCTCAGAGAGATGTTGAAGATGTCCGTAAAAACATCTGCTAGCTGATCAGCACATTCTCTGAGCACTCTGCCAGGAATGCTGTCTGGTCCAGGTGCTGGTCCAGGGGTTCACTCTGAGCAGAGTTTTCCTCACATCAGCAGTGGACAAGCACAGTGCCTGTTCGGTTGGAAGAGGTGTGGTCTTCCTAGCTGTTGTGCAGTTCTGTGCTTCAAACCGAACATAAAAGTTGTTCAGTGCATCTGGAAGGGAGGCGTCACTATCACATGTAGGTGATGGTGTTTTGTAGGTAGTGACAGCCTGGATGCCCCGCCACATGCGCCGCGTGTCTGCAGTGTCTTAAAAATTACTGTGGATTTTCTGTGCGTAGGTGCACTTTGCCTCTCTGATGGCCCGGGAGAGCTTGGCTCTGGCTGTTCTGAGGCCAGCTTTATCCCGACTTGAACGCCTTGTCACGAGTTCTCAGCAGCATGCGCACCTCTGCATGGTTTCTGGTTGGGGTGGGTTGTGATGACCTTGGAGACAGTAACATCATCAATGCACTTGCTGATGCAGCCAGTCACTGACTCTGTATACTCCTCCAGGTTGATGGAATCACCAGACGTTGCAGCTTCTTTGAACATCTCCCAATCAGTGTGCTCAAAACTGTCCTGAAGAGCAGAGACAGCACCTGGGGGCCACGTTTTCACCTGCTTCCTGTCCGTTTTTGCACGTCTGATGAGGGGTCTGTATGCTGGGATGAACATTACAGAGACGTGGTCAGAGAAGCCGTAGTGGGGGCGGGGCTCAGCTCGGAACGCGCAGGGGATGTTTGTATACACCACGTCCAGCACGTTCGCCTTAGCTTTTAACACACTTAGCTCTTAGCGTACATAACAATTAGCACATTTGGTGCTTAGCACACAGTACACTTGGCGCTTAGCATACTTGGCACACATAGCACTTAGCAAACTACACATAGCGCTTAGCACACTTAGCTTTTACCGTACTTAGCACTTAACATACTTAGCACATTTAGCTCTTAGCATACTTAACACACTTAGCTTATTTAGTAATGTCTAGTAAGTGTTCTGCCTCTTCTCCTCTGCATGTTCACCGTTTCTGTGCAGTACTGAGCTGTGATCTGGAGAACTCTCACTGTTTACTGTAGAGAGGGTTCTTACCCCTGATTTGAGGCAGAGTGCTGGTGGCTGTGTGCGGGTTCAGACTCCAGTCTTGGCTCTGTTCCTGATTTCTCTCTCTCTCTCTCTCTCTCTCTCGCTCTCTCTCTCTCTTTCTCTCTCTCTCTCTCTCTCTCTCTCAGGGTGGATCATGGCGGGGAGATCAGAATGAAACCAGCACCAAAGAGATGTAGGTACTCTCTCTCTCTCTCTCTCTCTCTCTCTCTCTCTCTCTCTCTCTCTCTCTCTCTCTCTCTCTCTCTCTCTCTCTCTCTCTCTCTCTTTCTCTCTCTCTCTGTGTTAATTTCTGTTCTTGTGTTCAGATTCCTGTGAGCTCACACTCGACCCAAACACAGGGAACAGATGTCTCTCTCTGTGTGAGGAGAACAGAAAGGCGGTGTGGGCGAGAGAGTATCAGTCGTATCCTGATCATCCAGAGAGATTTGATGGCTGGGTGCAGGTTCTGTGTAGAGAGAGTCTGACTGGACGCTGTTACTGGGAGGCTGAGTGGAGCGGATGGGTTAATATAGCAGTGACTTATAAAGGAATCAGGAGGAAAGGAGGGAGAGACTGTGTGTTTGGATGGAATGTAAAGTCCTGGAGTCTGAGCTGCTCTAATGACAGTTACTCTGTCTGTCACAATGATAACTTCACTGCTGTCTCTGCTCCCTCCTCTCAGTCTAACAGAGTAGGAGTGTATCTGGACTGTCCGGCCGGCACTCTGTCCTTCTACAGCGTCTCCACGGATACACACACACTGACACACTTACACACATTCAGCACCACATTCACTGAACCGCTTTACGCTGGGTTTAGACTCTATTCTTCTTACTCCTCAGTGTGTGTGAGACCCTAACAACCACCCAGTTACAACTTGGGAGACCCCAGGAACCATCTAGCACCAACTATGCCACCACTTGGGTTACCCTAGCAACCACCTAGCAACACCGTAGCAACAGCTCAGGATGCCCTATCAAACACCTAGCAACACCAAGCAATCGCTTGGGATATCCTAGCAACACTTTAGCAACCACCTGGATTACCCTTAGCAACCACCTAGCAACACTGTAGCAACCATTTGGGATACCCTAGCAACTACTCAGTAACAACATATCAACCAGATGGGTTACCCTAACAACCACCTAGCAACCCCCTGGATTTCCTTAGGAACCACGTAGCAACACCAACCTTAGTAACCGCCCCCCCTAAGGAAATACATTAGCAACCACCAAGGTTACCCTAGCAACCTCTTGGGATACCCTAGCAACACCTTAGCAATTACCTGGATTACCATAGCAACCACCTAGCAACACCCTAGCAACCACGTGGGATACCCTAGCAACACACGAGCAACCGTTTAGGAATACATTAGTAAACACCTAGGGACACCCAACAACCTCTTGGGATAATTTAGCAACACCTTAGCAACCACCTGAATTACCATAGCAACCACCTGGCAACACCCTAGCAACCATTTAGGAATGCATTAGCAACCACCTAGCGACACCCAGCAACCTCTTGGGATACTCTAGCAACACCTTAGCAACTACTTGGGAAACCCTAGCAACACCTTAGCAACCACCTGAATTACCATAGAAACCACCTAGAAACACCCTAGCAACCATTTAGAAATATATTAGCAACCACCTAGCAACACCCAATAACCTCTTGGGATACCATAGCAACACCTTAGCAACCACCTGGGATACCCTAGCAACCACCTAGCAACACTCTAGCAACCACTTGGGATACCCTAGCAACCACCTAGCAACAACTTAGCAACTTCTTGGGAAACCCTAGCAACACCTTAGCAACCACCTGGATTTCCTTAGGAACCACCTAGCAACACCCTAGCAATCATTTAGGAATACATTAGCAACCACCAAGGTTACCCTAGCAACCTCTTCTGATATCCTAGCAACACCTTAGCAATGAACTGGATTACCATAGCAACCACCTAGCAACACCCTAGCAACCACCTAACAACACATTAGCAACTACTTGGGAAGCCTTGCAACCACTTAGTAACACCTTAGCAACCACCTGGATTACCCTTAGCAACCACCTAGCAACACTGTAGCAACCATTTGGGATACCCTAGCAACTACTCAGTAACAACATATCAACCAGATGGGTTACCCTAACAACCACCTAGCAACCCCCTGGATTTCCTTAGGAACCACGTAGCAACACCTTAGCAACCATTAAGGAATACATTAGCAACCACCAAGGTTACCCTAGCAACCTCTTGGGATACCCTAGCAACACCTTAGCAATTACCTGGATTACCATAGCAACCACCTAGCAACACCCCAGCAACCACGTGGGATACCCTAGCAACACACGAGCAACCGTTTAGGAATACATTAGTAAACACCTAGGGACACCCAACAACCTCTTGGGATAATTTAGCAACACCTTAGCAACCACCTGAATTACCATAGCAACCACCTGGCAACACCCTAGCAACCATTTAGGAATGCATTAGCAACCACCTAGCGACACCCAGCAACCTCTTGGGATACTCTAGCAACACCTTAGCAACTACTTGGGAAACCCTAGCAACACCTTAGCAACCACCTGAATTACCATAGAAACCACCTAGAAACACCCTAGCAACCATTTAGAAATATATTAGCAACCACCTAGCAACACCCAATAACCTCTTGGGATACCATAGCAACACCTTAGCAACCACCTGGGATACCCTAGCAACCACCTAGCAACACTCTAGCAACCACTTGGGATACCCTAGCAACCACCTAGCAACAACTTAGCAACTTCTTGGGAAACCCTAGCAACACCTTAGCAACCACCTGGATTTCCTTAGGAACCACCTAGCAACACCCTAGCAATCATTTAGGAATACATTAGCAACCACCAAGGTTACCCTAGCAACCTCTTCTGATATCCTAGCAACACCTTAGCAATGAACTGGATTACCATAGCAACCACCTAGCAACACCCTAGCAACCACCTAACAACACATTAGCAACTACTTGGGAAGCCTTGCAACCACCTAGCAACATTTTAGTAACCTCCTGGGGTACCCTAGAACCACCTAGCAACACTTTGGCAAACACTTGGGAAAGCCTAGCAACCGCTTAACAATACATTAGCAACCACCTGGGTTACCCTAACAACTGCCTAGCAACCTCTAGCAACCACTTGGGATACCCTAGTAACCGTCTAACAACACCTTAGCAACCCTTTGGGTTACCCTAGTAAACACCTAGAAACCACTTGGGATACCCTAGCAACCACCTAGAAACACTATAGCATCCATTTGGGATACCATAGCTTCCGCTTAGCAATACATTAGCAACCACCTGGGTTGCCCTAGCAAATGCCTCGCATCACCTAACCATCCATTTAAGATACCCTAGCAACCATCTAACAACACCTTAGCAACTATTTGGGATAGCCTAGCAACCACCTAGCAACACCTAGCAACCTCTTTGGTTACCATTGCAACCACCTAGGAACACCTTAGCAGCCACTTGAGCTACCCTAGCAACTGTTTAGCAACACCCTAGTAACCACCTTGAATATCAGAGCAACTGCATAGCTACACATCAGCAATCATATGGTAAACCATGGTAACTAATTAGTAACATCCCAGCAACCACCTGGGATACCACAGCAACTGCCTAGCAACACCTTAGCAACCAGCTGGGAAACCATAACAACCACTTAGCAGTAGGTGTGTGAGCTGCTTAAGCGGCTGGATGGCTCTGCATGTGCTTCAGGAAAGACACTTTTCTAGTTTATTCTGTTCTTTATTTTATTGTTCTTTTCTTTATTGGAGCTGTTCTGAGAGGGATCACGTGTCTCTGCTGTATAGAGCTGTATGAGCTCTTTCCATTTAGCTTTAATAAAGATGTTCAAATGCTGGACTTTACAGTAATTAGCTGCTGTTTGTAGAGCATACTGATAAAGTGACCACTGCTGTGTCCAGACTTGAACAGCCTGTCTCTGAATATGGTAGTGATGGGGGCGGAGCTTACAGTCTGGTTAGATGTTTTTAATAATTGTTTATTTGTTCTAACATGTCATTCCTACCCCAAAGATCAGTTTCAGTGTATGTACATATTTTATATTACAGGTTATTACAGATTTCCACCATGATGGTGTTGGTGTTTCAGGTAACTAGTGGATCCTTTAATGTTAGAACTGAAAGATATTTGTATCTCTGTAGATCTTTGTAGTCATAACGACAGCTAGAAGTGTATGTAACTGTTATTATGGGATGTTCAGTTCATAGTGTGACTGATAAACAGAACTACACTGTGTAAAGAACACTGTATCCTGATCGTTCTCTTAACTATGTAACAGTCTGCATGAACCTTCCAGCATCTGCTACTGAGAGCTAGCGAGCTAGATTTGTGTTGTTCCTACATCTTTACATGTTGTACATAATTCAGTAGAACCTCAGACAGCTGTGCACATTAGAAATACAGGGGTGCAGGAATAAACTGTACAGGTACAGGAATCACCTGTTTTTAGAAATACAGTAAATTATTGTTATTATTACTGTAATTGTATTAATTGTAGTTCAGTATAATTATGAATGAATCTGTTACAGGACAGTTCTTCAGCCTCCTTGAGGGTGTTCAATGAGAGTTGAGGCTGGTCACACAGAGTTGGGGGTGGTCACAAAGATTTAGAAAGATAAGAAATATCTAGTTGATTCAGTAGTCGTATAATAAATACATCAGTAACTAATTCTGATACTTTATCTATTCACTACACTGTAAAAATCAACTACATTTTCACAGGATTATGTAATAATTTCTGTTAATTGTGTATAAACTTTGTGTATATTGTGTAAAATAACAAATTACTTGCATTTCGAATTTACTATAGAAAAAAACCTGAATGAATTATACAGTACTTTTCTGTTTTCTCAAATTACAACTTTTCATAAAATGTCAGTAATCTGTAAATACATATGTAGCTGTATAAACACTGTATAAAGTTTATGTCCATACAACAATTTTTTTTCTTTGTAATTTTAATGTAAATTTTATTACTTTTATTTTCATGTGCAGTTTTACCTTCAAACTCTAATTCTGGATACAATTTAAACTTTTTTTACATTTTACATTACAATAAATATGATACATTGTACTGTGTGTGTGTGTGGTTATAGATAAATTATTAAATGTTTACTTATAAACTACAATGAAAACATATTTTGACCAGTAACTGAAATATAACAAATATTTTTTTGGTTCTACAGCTCATCTTTTCCTGTAGTTGCTATGTTACCAAACTGAAAAACCGTGCTGCTTTGGGTATGGTTGGTTAATCTGACTGTCCTTCAGGAAACTGACTAATGACAGCTCACAGGTTACATCTGATAGTACATCCGTTTGAGTGGGTGAGCTGCTGCTGCTGCTGCTAATCACTAGCAGAGGCTGTTACCTGGATAATCACCTGTATAGCTAGCTAGCCCTCAGTCAGTAAAGTGTGAGTTAGCCTTAAACTCAGTCAGTCACCATGTTTCACTTATGTGTGGCATCAGCAACTCACCTGCTGGTCTCACTCAGATTAAAAAATATTGTGATAATTATCTTTAATCTCCACCAGCAGCTGAGGTCAGTGTTTGACCCTCAGAGCAGCTCATCTCTCCACTGAAACCACAGCGCAGTCAGATAACAACAGTCTGAATAAAGGTTGACTGTTTGATGTGCTACATTGTAAAAACTGTAGCTCAGTGTGTTAAAGGACCTCCGCTTGAAATCCAGTCCTCTGGGATTAGATAAAAAGTTTAGTCCACAGTTTTAAATAAAGGTCTTGATCATAAGTCTATCCAAGGCTGCTGATCTCCTTCTCCATGGTTAACAAAGTAGTCATGAACAGTGGTCAGTCACCGAGGCTATAGATGTTTAAATTAACTTTAGATAGTAAAACCAATTCAAAATACGTCGACTGATTGTTCCTTTGATCTTTGTCTCACTATCTGTGAGGGGTAGACAATAGATGCTGAATGGAGGAGGGTTTCTTCCTATTGCACTCTACTCTTGGCAAGGAGGGAAGAGAGAGAGAGAAACCTTGTGTTGAAAGGTCTTTTAACATTAGGAGCTGTATAATAATGTCACTAAATTATGTTACAACACAATAAAGAACCTGTTGTGTTTCAGTTCATGTTTTAATGAGCTTTTATGAAAATGGTAAAGGACGATGGAACTAAGAACTAATCTAACTGATTTTATTAAAGTACATTTAAAGTAACTTTAATTTTAACTTAAATCTTTTATCTTCTTGGCAATTAAAACAAAGCCTCTGGTTAGACTTGCCCTGTCTTAAGAAAGATTCTAGATTATAGATGATTAATTATTATAAAGTAAATGATTATAATGTTGTGATAGCAGGAACGTTTTATGAATCATTTTTAAAGAGAGTGTTTTGAAGTGCATCTATAGCTGGACAGTTTTATAAATTCATAAATTTGGGCACCAAAAAAAAAAACCTTTAGTAGATCCTCCTTTCGCAGAAATAACAGCCTCTAAACGCTTCCTATCTTCCTAGCTTCTAATGAGATTGTGACTGAAGGTATTTTATACCATTCTTCTTTACAAAACATCTCTAGTTCATTCAGGTTTGATGGTTTCCTAGCATGGACAGCTCTCTTTAAGTGACACCACAGATTTTCAATAATATTCAGGTCTGGGGACTGAGATGGCCATTCCAGAACGTTGTACTTGTTCCTCTGCATGAATGCATTAGTAGATTTTGAGCAGTGTTTAGGGTCGTTGTCTTGTTGGAAGATCCAGCCCCGGCGCAGCTTCAGCTTTGTCACTGATTCCTGGACATTGGTCTCCAGAATCTGCTGAAATTGATTGGAATCCATGCGTCCCTCAACTTTAACAAGATTCCCAGTCCCTGTACTGGCCACACAGCCCCACAGCATGATGGAACCACCACCAAATTTTACTGTAGGTAGCAGGTGTTTTTCTTGGAGTGCTGTGTTCTTTTTCCTCCATGCATAACGGCCCTTGTTATGCCCAAATAACTCTATTTCAGTTTCATCAGTCAGAAGCACCTTATTCCAAATGTGCTTTAGCATACATCAAGCGGCTCTGTTTGTGATGTGGGTGGAGAAAAGGCTTCCTCTGCATCACTCTCCCATACAGCATGTCCTTGTGTAAAGTTTGCCGAATAGTTGAACGATGCACAGTGACTCCATCAGCAGCAAGATCATGTTGTAGGTCTTTGGTGCTGGTCTGTGGGTCGACTCTGACTGTTCTCAACATCCTTTGCTTCTGTTTATTCGAGATTTTTCTTGGTCTGCCACTTCGAGCCTTGACTTGAACCGTGCCTGTGGTCTTCCAATTTCTCACAATGTTTCTCACAGTGGAGACTGAAAGCTGAAATCTCTGAGATAGCTTTCTGTATCCTTCCCCTAAACCATGATGGTTTACCATGACATGATTAGTTCTAAAGGTTTTGAAATCAATAAAATGACAACAGTGCCCAAATTTATGCACCTGCCTACTTTTGTTTAACCAATTATTGCACACTTTCTGTAAATCATATAAACTTCATTTCACTTCTCAAATATCACTGTGTTTGTCCCCTATATGATATATTTAACACATTTTTTAAAATCCAAACAATCAATGCTTTATAAAGGTAAATCAGGAAAATTAACAATGCTGCCCAAACTTTCGCACCCCACTGTACGACTGTGGTGGGTCTCATCAGCAAGAATGATGAGTCAGCATACCGAGAGCAAGTGCAACGGTTAATGGACTGGTGCAGAACCAACAACCTGTCTCTGAACGTAGACAAGACCAAAGAGATGGTTGTTGACTTCAGAAGGACAAGGCGTGACCACTCTCCACTACACATCGAGGGCTCCACTGTGGAGATCGTCAAGAGCATTAAGTTCCTTGGAGTTCACCTGGCAGAGGATCTCACCTGGTCCCTCAAAACCAGCACCATAACCAAGAAAGCCCAGCAGCGTCTCTACTTCCTGCGAAGGCTGAGGAAGGCACATCTCTCACCTCCCATCCTCACCACCTTCTACAGAGGAACCATCGAGAGCATCCTGAGCAGCTGCGTCACTGCCTGGTTTGGGAACTGCACCGCATCAGATCGCAAGTCCCTGCAGCGGGTAGTGAGGACGGCTGAGAAGATCATCTGTGTCTCCCTTCCCACCATCATGGACATTTACACTACACACTGCATCCGCAAAGCAAACAGCATCGTGGATGACCACACACACCACACACACACACTCTTCACCATACACACCTCTCACACACACTCTTCACCACTCACACCCCTCACACACACTCTTCACTCTCATCCCGTCTGGAAAAAGGTACCGAAGCATCCGGGCCCTCACATCCAGACTGTGCAACAGCTTCTTTCCCCAAGCCATCAGACTCCTTAACACCCAGAGTCTGGTCTGAACAAACAAACACATTAGTGACTGAACTGAAAAACTGTCTACTGCTATTGTTCCACCAACTGGATAACCTTAGTATTCCTGCTAAATTCAAAGTACAGTGTTTACAGTGTCTAATGTTTACATTTACACCAAATACGCACAACTGCACCTTAATGCTCCCACTACTAAGGGGCCGACTGCACTGTTTCCCCTGCCCTGTATTTATTGTTTGTCTTGTAAATGGTCGTGTGTATTTATAGTATACTGTCTTGCACACTTGCACACGTGCACTTTATGTTGTATTGTATTGAGTAGTCTATTGTTCTATGTAGCACCTTGGTCCTGGAGGAACGTTATTTCGTTTCACTGTGTACAGAACACCACTGTATATAGTTGAAATGACAAACAAAACCACATGAACTTGAACTTGAACTTGAACTATATGGTCAGAGGAGCTGATGAAATGGACAGTGAGTGTAGATACAAGGTGTAGATAACAGTGTGGAGTGTAGATGAAAGTGTGGAGACCACAACTAGACCGGAGGTGCATGAAAACTAGCGCCAGTGCTGTGCAGTCCGGAATCCAGATCCATTCCGTGGCCGTGTGCACAAGTGCAAGCGCAGAAATGAATGCTATATGGCCAAAGGTATGTGGACATGAGATCATCACACTTTTATGTGCTTGCTGAAGATCCCACTGCTGGAAAGACATTCCACAAGATTCTGGAGTGTGTATGTGGAAATTCGGGTCCATTCAGTCAAAAGAGCATTAGTGAGGTCAGACACTGATGTTAGACAAAGCTTGACTAGTTGATGTTCCAGTTCATCCCAAAGGTGTTCAGTGGTCCTGAGGGCAATCAACCTCCACACCAAGTTCACCAGACCATATAGACTGTATGTACAACAACCCACAGACACTCCAACAGCCTACAGACAGCCTACAGACACTCCTCCAGCACTTCTGAAATCAATGCTATTAACAGGGACTTTGGCTCCCTTGTCTGACATGCAGGCTTTATACTAGATGTTGGAACATTGCTGTGAGGATTTAGTTGCCTTTCAGCCACAAGAGAATTAGTAATGTACTGATGGTGGATGATCAGTTCTGGATCACCTGTCTCAGTGTCTGCATGCTTCCCTACACCACACAACACAGAGACATTATGATGTAGTCTGTATGACTTAATACTAGGGCTTATACAGATACAGAATTGAGCCTGTTATAAAATATTATGGGACCAAAAGCACAAAATTTCTGTTCATTAAAAATATTTACTAAGCTGTATGGTCAAATATTTTAGACTGAGGTCTCTGTAGCTGGAGTATGTGAAGTTTTTTATTTATTTATTTTTTTTTCTCTTTTATCTCATTCAAAAACATTAAAAAAAATATTTTAACAAAATGTTGATTAGAGACAAGCAAGGCATAGTTCTAATTGTTTATTGTCTCAAAAATGTTATAATGTTAAAACTGGAGACAAAAAAATGACAAGAAAAATGTATTTAAAATGAATATTCTGAATATTCTGGTGGTGTTTACTCTGAACTACAGGAACATTAGAGTACAGTAACACACTGAACCACAGAGTCAGACAAATGTGGAGTGTACAAATTTGTTAGAAATATTTTTTATTTTCTTCTAAATTCACATTGAGTGTATGCTTAAGTGCAGCAGTCAGAACATGAAAGGGTATCGCTGCAGTAGCCAATCAGAGGCCGTAGGCTTGCTGTTTGGGGCGTAGCTAAATATAGCTGAGAGAGCGAGAGACGATATCGCAGTTCAGTATCGCAGCACAGTTTGAGGTTTTTAAAAGTCTGTTTTTTTTTGCAAGCACCAGCCTGAGGAGAGTTGTGGAGTTCTAAGGACTCATTTAGCTGATTCCAAGGGATATTTGAGTCAACAACCGGCTCAGGAGAAGCTTGGGTGTAGCGCGGCGTGTGTAATGGCGACTATGCTAAACTTCGTCATGGACTGAGAAAGTTTCTGCAGCATTCCTGGGACAGAAAGACTGCTATCCCACACGTCCAGTTGCTGTGTACCCTGCCATTCAGACGACATCCTCTCAGCAGCGCATCTTACCAGTTAAAGGGATGTAATCTTTTCTACTGTTCTGGTCTATGCTGAGGCATTTGAGACTTGACTTGAGAGGGTTAAAAGGCTTTTCATAACTTGTTTCATAACAAAAGACTGAGTACATTTCACTTCATAACTTGCAAAACATGTGGTTTTGATATGTTAAATTGTTCAGACTTTTTAACTGTGGTACAAATTTTTGGTGAATCTGAGAAACTAATCTTTCCTGATATTTTTATTTTTTTATTTTTTTATTCCGCTACATCTGGAACAAAACAAACAGAATAATCTCTATAGAATAAATAACACAATTGGTTTCTCATTTGGTGATTGTTTATTCTATATTTCATACTTATTCTAAACACTTACCTTAGAGTGAGGGCGTCTCACCTGTCCTGTTCTGATCTGGGGAGGGAGGGAGGGAGAAGTCTGTACACAGACATAGCGTAATTAAGATTAGCATTTCGGGTTGCCGCCGTGTTAAAGTTTTCCGAAGCCCACCTCACCATATCTGCTATTAACTCACCTTTACATCTATTTTGACTTACCGGTGTTCAGGGGTTAGTTTTTTAGACTGCAGGATAGGCAACAACATACCTACACACATAGGTACTGAGACTAATTGTACTGGGGGTGGGGAGATACCCACGCCAAACACAGCTACTAAGGCTAAACTAGTGTGGTCTGACTCTGTCAGTCAGGGATTGGGTGGAAGGAGTTTAAAACTATTGTCTCTGTAAGCCAGCAGATGGAGCTCATTACCGTATTTTAAAACGCCAATTTTGACAGCGTCAGAGCTGAAGGAGAGCGACATAAAATACGGTGTAATAATGCACAAAAAAAACACTGTTTTTTTTACTTACTTTTTAAACGCCAAAAATGCGCCATCTTCTATGCTTTAATATTGTGGTAAATATTACGGTGTAAAAAGCTACTAAAACGGCATAATTTACGGAGCTTTTAAAACAAAACGCATTTTCTCTAGGTCTTTTTGGACCGTGTAGCGTACCATATTAAACAGCACCACTTTAAAATAGCTTCTCCAGGTTTGAATTCAAACACTGGCGTGCACATAACGGACTAAATGCTGTATCGGTTACAGTGCAGTGATTAGAGGGCTGTCCAAGGGGCGGAGTTTGGCGGAAAGCATTTGATTTGATTGGCCATAATACAGTGACAGCACTCACAGCCAACAAATCAGTTTCACTGTCAGGACCAGTTCGGCTCATTACATAGGTGTTTCTCACGCACGGAGGAGAGGTCAAGTTCCGGTGGAGGTTATGTGCAAACTCCTCCCATGTGGAATGAGTGGGGAGGATTGAAAATCCACACGCATCCCTCTTCACCCAAGTACTTACTAACACTGGGCTCTTCAGGGTCAGTGAGAAGCATGCCCAACTCTTTGCAGGCACCTGTGAAGTTGCTTCCACAGTCCGAATGGATCTGTTTTGCAGGTCCCCTTAGAGCAAAAAAGCGGCGCAAAGCATTGATAAAACTAGAGGTGTCCATGTTTTCAATAAGTTCTACGTGGACAGCTTGTGTGCTCATACAGGTAAAGAGCACAGCCCACCTTTTGTAGTTGGCTTGTCTGCCTCGGGTGCGTCTTGTGATGACAGTCCACGGGCCGAACACGTCTAGACCCACATTGGTAAACGGTGGTTCCATAGACAAACGATCGGCTGGTAGATCTGCCATTTTCTGTTCAACAGCTCGCCCACGCAGTTTAAGACAAGTTACACATGAATGGTGGATCCTCTTAATGCACTTCTTTGCTCCCACAATCCAGAATCCTGCCGTGCGAACGGCACCCTCTGTAAAGGCACGCCCCTGATGTCTGACCTTGTCATGGAAGTGCCTCACCAGTAAAGTAGCAATGTGACTCTGTCCTGGAATAACCAGTGGGTACTTCTCTCTTGCCTCAAAAAGTCCATGCTTGAGTCTACCTCCTATTCTCAGGAGACCATCTTTGTCAACACAGGGGTTCAGTTTTCTCAGTGAACTTCCCTTTGGAATGTCCTTTCTGGCAGCAATGCAGCTGAACTCTTCCCTCTAGGTCTCTTGCTGTACATACCTGATAATAAGAGTCTCCGCTTCTAAGAGTTCTTCTGCTGTGTAAGGTTGTGTGCATACATGCCAGCCACAACATGTCTTGTCCTTTTTTACAGTTATCTTGGACCTGATGATATGCTTCAAAAATGCAATGGCCTGCACCAAAGACCTCCAAGAGGAAAAGCGTTCAAAACGATAGGACCCTAAAGTAGATGAAGGTACAGTAAGGGTAGTGGCATGAGAACGTACTTCCGGCTCCAATTTGGGCTCAATAAGGTGGTATGTTTCCTCCTCTGTGAAGGGTTGTCCTGCTGCTATGGACAGGAAGTGGGGTCCTGTAAGCCAAGTCGTGCTGGTAAGTTAGGCTGCAGGTACCAATCGGGTAGCATGATCTGCTGGGTTCTGAGTGGTACAGATGTAATACCACAGCTCCGGTTTAGTGAACCTTCTGATGTATTGCACCCTGTGGCAGACATACACATGAAACCGACTGGTCTGGTTGTGTATATACCCAAGGACAACCTTGCTGTCTGTATAAAACTGCAAAGCATCTAATGGTAATGTCCAACTCATTCTGTATTAGCCAAGCCACTTCCACAGCCGATACAGCCGCTCCTAGCTCCAGTCTTGGAATAGTATGCGCTGCAGGGGGTGCCAGCTTAGCCTTCCCAAACACAAATTCAACGTAGCACTTTCCTTCGCTGTTGATGACCTTAATGTATGCCATTGCTGCAATAGCCTTCACAGATGCATCTGAGAGTTCTTTCCGTTGTGCAGTAGAGAAAGCAGTAGGAGCATATGGTCTAGGGGTTTCAAAGTCTTTCAGATGTTGTAAGGAGTCTTTCCACATTCTCCATTCAGCCTCCCGCTCTTCTGGAAGGGGGCTGTCCCAGTGAAGGGCCTTACAGCTCATGAGATCCCTCAGGAGACACTTCCCTTGTATAGTGACAGGTGCAATCAGCCCAAGCGGATCAAATAGACTATTTACTGTAGCTAGGACACCTCTTTGTGTGAATGGCGTCTCTGTGTCAGCTATGTTGAATGTGAAGATGTCATGCTTGAGGTCTCAACAAAGTCCTAAACTGCGTTGTATGAAGGTGGCACCATCATCAAAGTTCAGTTCCTGAAGACCTTTGACGTGGTCTTCTAAAGGAAAGGCATTCAGGACGCTGGGACAGTTTGATGCTATCTTATGCAGTCTCAAGCTTGAAACAGCTAGCAACTCTTGTGTCCTTTTCAGCAGGTCTATGGCCTCACTTGCTGAAGGCAGTGACAAAAGACCATCATCCATATAGAAGTTGCGTTCTACAAAGTGCTTAGTGTCTTTGCATACTCAGCCTCTCCATGTTGAAGGCCACGTATAGCCACTGCCAGAGATGGACTGTTGCCGAATACATGTACCAGGGGTCCTGGGTTACTCAGTCTCTCCTAAATGTGGTTAGCCTCAGGTGAGCGATAGGTGAGTGAACTACCTGATATGATATATCTGGTGATTATAGTGTATAACTGACCTGGACGAACAACACAGTTATGACTCACTTCACAATATGTCAAAGGATGGAACATTCAACACAGTGAATTCCAGTTGAGACAGATATATTATCAGTGCACAACACAAAACACAAACAGAAATGGGCCCACACACACTCGCACAGGCACAGCTGTATAATGGTACCGCCTCTAGTTAACGTTGTTCGTGTGCGTGGTGGCCGTAAAACACAAACTGGCCTCTTCACTCCGAAGAGCAGTAAAACAAAAGAATGTTACCGCCACACTGTCTCGGTACCTCGACTCTCTCTCTCCCTCTGTGTGTAGCAGCGGGGGCATGAAACACTTCAGCTGAACAGCCAGCCGACCCTTATGCCAAATGTCCTAAATCCAGTGTAGCCAGTGGACTGGAGCTTTGCTGGTGCCCCAGTTGGTAACTTGAAAGTTCTTTTGGGTAGACTCGGGATGACAAGATAATATACACAGTAAAGACTATAAAAGCTGACTGAGCTAGCCAACTTACAGTCGAAGAGCTATGGTGCTCATTAGCAGCTTGGGTTAGCCTGCTATATACGGGCACACGTGCAGAGCAAAAGGCTAATGCAGCAGCCTGAGCTAGCCTACTGAGCTAAACCTTTGTCCAAAGCTATTTACGAACTGCGAGACAGACTCCCACAGAGGCTCGCTATCCACCAACCTAGAGCTGGATCGTACTCAGAGAACGATCAACTGGTACTCACTTTAGAGTAATAACTTTCCTGCTGTAAAAATATATCTACATGCAGACACAGCTGTATATGTTAATATATATATATACATGCAGACACAGCTGTATATGTTAATATATATATATATATATATATATACACATGCAGACACAGCTGTATATGTTAATATATATATATATATATATATATATATATATATGCAGACACAGCTGTATATGTTAATATATATCTACATGCAGACACAGCTGTACATGTTAATATATATCTACATGCAGACACAGCTGTATATGTTAATATATATATATATATATCTACATGTAGACACAGCTGTATATGTTAATATACATATCTACATGCAGCCACAGCTGTATATGTAAATATATATATCTACATGCAGCCACAGCTGTATATGTTAATATATATATATATCTACATGTAGACACAGCTGTATATGTTAATATATATATCTACATGCAGACACAGCTGTATATGTAAATATGTATCTACATGCAGACACAGCTGTATATGTAAATATATATCTACATGCAGACACAGCTGTATATGTAAATATGTATCTACATGCAGACACAGCTGTATATGTTAATATATATATCTACATGTAGACAGCTGTATATGTTAATATATATCTACATGCAGACACAGCTGTATATGTAAATATATATCTACATGCAGGCACAGCTGTATACGTAAATATATATCTACATGCAGACACAGCTGTATATGTAAATATATATCTACATGCAGACACAGCTGTATATGTTAATATATATCTACATGCTGGCACAGCTGTTTATGTAAATATGTATCTACATGCAGACATAGCTGTACATGTAAATATATATCTACATGCAGACACAGCTGTATATGTTAATATATATATATATATATCTACATGCAGACACAGCTGTATATGTAAATATATATCTACATGCAGACACAGCTGTATATGTAAATATGTATCTACATGCAGACACAGCTGTATATGTAAATATATATCTACATGCTGGCACAGCGGTATATGTAAATATATATCTACATGCAGGTCAGATGCTGCTTTAGTCACTTTCATGTTAATGTAACCGGTCCACTTTGCGCAGGTGCAATTTGGAACCCAGTCACCCCTGCTCTGCTCTGTGTTGTGTTGTGGAGCGAATTGGGAAGGAAGAACCACCACGGGGGTCTCGATATGGTACCATACGTAGGAGGTTTATTTGTGGTTGGATGTACACAAAGGATAAGCAGTGAGAACTAGCACCCAGCCTCGTGTCTGCCCATGTTCGCCTCTCTCTCCAGTAGTGCAGGGGGCAGGGGCTAAATGAAAGGGAAACCTGAACTGAGTTAAATTTAAACTGAACATAATAATAAAAGTGAAACGTTTGGTTGTGGAGTAGTTTGGTTTTAGGAATTCAGGTCCTGCTGCTAAAGGAAATGGTGGTCACACCGGTTACTAATGCAGGAATTCTGTTTCATGAACCGCCATATTTATTTTTCCAGAAAAGTATGTTGTTCCATTTATATTTCTGTATAGTGTAAATACTCCTAACTCAGGTGGTACAATCATGTTTCAGAGAAAATTCAATGTAGAAAGATGTTTTCCCAAAGAATCCAAAAATAATGTACTACAGGCCAAACAGACACTTAAACCCCAAATATCAGTTTACAAATGTGCATACATGCTATCTCAGCTTTGGCCAGCAGGTGGCCTCTGCTGTTTCTCCCTTACTTCTAGGGCAGTGTTTCCTGACCCGGGACTTGGAGGACCCCCTTACACTGCACACTGTAGCGGTTTGTACACATACACTTTAACTGGGGTTTGTTAATTAGTGGATTAGTTGGATCAAGTGTGTTGGGAATAGGGCAATCATACAATGCACACACAGGGTAAATTTTACGACAAGGGTTGGAAAACTGTTCTAGGGAACAAGGTGAAAAAATCTGTAGCATAATATGGTAAACATTCAATATTATATTTTTATACATTTTTGATCTGGTGCACCTCAGAATGCAGAAATAGACTTATAAGTTAGAAATGGAACTCAGGAACACACTTTCTTTTTTTCCCAGTGTCTTCGGGTCTTTGGTACAAAGGGAATTTATGTATAAACTCCATATAAACATGTATCCAGGTATGCCTGCTGTAAATGTATGTGTCTAGATGTAGATTATCTGGATCTATTCAGTTACCAATTCAGAATAATGAATTGAATAATAATACTTCAAACATAATTAAATATTTCTCACTGTGAAATTTTTGCACAATTTCAATGTATATTTCAGGAAATCCTTATTTTTCTAGAAGTACGAGTAACTTGAGTAATTATTTCTTAATTTTTTTTTTTTATTTACTTCACAAATAAATTAACAAGCACATTTAGTAAAGCAGGGATGGCTAAACAAAAGGTTTCCTATACGAGCTTTTATTGTTTGGAACACTGCCAGATCTTTAATAATGTAGTAATATCCATATGAGAAATCATCAAATGTTTTTCTAAAATTATTTGGTCTTTTTACAGGTGCTAAAGTACCTAAGCAGGTGTGTTGCTGATGCCACACAGATGTGAAACATGGTGACATGGTGAGTTTAAGGCTAACTCACACTTTACTGACTAAGGGCTGGAACTAGCTAGCTAGCTATACAGGTGATAATCCAGGTAACAGCCTCTGCTAGTGATTAGCAGCAGCAGCAGCAGCTCACCCGCTTAAATGGACATACTATCAAATGTAACCTGTGAGCTGTCATTGTTCAGTTTCCTGAAAGACAGTCAGATTAACAAACCATACCCAAAGCAGCGTGGTGTTTCAGTGTGTTAACCTAGCAACTACAAGAAGAGATGAGCTGTAGAACAAAGGTGGATCATATTTATTTTAATGTAAAACGTTAAAAAGCTAAATTTATATCCAGAATTAGAGTCTGAATGTAAAACTACACATAAATATAAAAGTAATGAGATTTACATTAAAATTACAAAGAAAAAAATTTTAATTGTTAGTATGGACATAAACTTTATACAGTGTGGTACATATTTATTTACAGATCACTTTTGTCACTTTATGAAAATTTGTGAGTAATTGAAGGAAGCAGAAAAATACTGTGTAATTTATTTTGTATTTTTTTCTGTAGTAAATTAGAAATGCATGAAATTTTTATTAATGACGTAATTAAAATAACATTAATTTTTCAGAGTTTTATACACAATTCACAGAAAATATTGTGTAAAAATGTAGTTATTTTGGTAAAATTGAGATTTCTGTTAGGGTAACCCAGGAGGCTGCTAAGGTGTTGCTAGGCGGTTGCTAGGGTATCCCAAGTGGTTGCAAGGTGTTGATATGCAGTTGCTAGAGTAACCCAGATGGTTGCTAATGTATTGCTAAGTGGTTGCTAGGGTTTCCTAAGTGGTTGGTAAGGTGTTGCCAGGGTATTCCAAGTGGTTGCTAAGGTGTTTCTAGGCTATTGCTAGGGCATCCCAAGTGGTAGCATAGGTGTTGCTAGATGGTTGCTAGTATAACCCAGGTGGATGCTAAGGTGTTGCTAGGCGGTTGCTAGGGTAACCCAGGTGGTTGCTAAGGTGTTGCTAGACAGTTGCTAGGGTATCCCAAACAGATGCTGAAGTGTTGCTAGATAGTTGATATGGTAACCCAGGCGGTTGCTAAGTTGTTACTAAGTGGTTGCTAGGGTATCCCAAGTGGTTGCTTAGGTGTTCCTAGGCAGTTGCTAAGGTACCCTAGGTAGTTGTTAAAGTGTTGCTAGATGGTTGCTAGGATATCCCAAATGGATGCTAAGGTGATCCTAGATGGTTGCCATAGTAACCCAGGTGGTGCCTAAGGTGCTACTAAGTGGTTGCTAGGGCATCCCAAGTGGTTGCTGAGGTGTTGCTAGGCGGTTGCTAGGGTAACCCAGGCGGTTGCTAATGTATAACTAAGCGGTTGCTAGGGTTTCCCAAGTGGTTGCCAAGGTGTTGGTAGGTGGTTGCTAAGACATCCTAAGTGGCTGCTAAGGTGTAGCTAAGTGGTTGCTAGGGTAACCCAGGTAGTTGCTAGTGTAACCCAGGTGGTTGCTAATGTATTATTAAGCAATTGCAAGGGTTTTCCAAGTGGTTGCTAAGGTGTTGCTAGATGGTTGCTGGGGTTTTCCAAGTTGTAACTAGGTGGTTGTACTAGGGTCTCACACACACTGAGGAGTAAGAAGAATAGAGCCTAAACCCAGCGTAAAGCGGTTCAGTGAATGTGGTGTAGACTGTGTGTAAGTGTGTCAGTGTGTGTGGATCAGTGGAGACGCTGTAGAAGGACAGAGTGCCGGCCGGACAGTCCAGATACACTCCTACTCTGTTAGACTGAGAGGAGGGAGCAGAGACAACAGTACTGGTCTTATTGTGTGATACAGTGTATCTGTTATTAGAGCAGCTCAGACTCCAGGAGTTTACATTCAGTCCAAACCCACTGTCACTCCTCCATCCTCCTCTCCTCCTGATTCCTTTATAAGTCACTGCTATATCAACCTCTCCGCTCCACTCAGCCTCCCAGTAACAGTGTCCAGTCAGACTCTCTCTACACAGAACCTGCTGATGATACCAGCCATCAAATCTCTCTGGATGATCAGGATACGGCATCTCCTCTCTCACATGCACCACCTTTCTGTTCTCCTCACACAGAGAGAGACGTCTGTTCACTGTGTTTGGGTCGAGTGTGAGCTCACAGGAATCTGAACACAAGAAGAGAAATTAACAGAGAGAGAGAGAGAGAGAGAAAGAGAGAGAGAGAGAGAGAAAGAGAGAGAGAGAGAGAGAGAGAGAGAGAGAGAGAGAGCGAGAGAGGCAGAGAGAGAGAGAGTTATACAGAGTTCTACTACAGTCATGTCTGTGTAGAGTTCCCAGATTTTTTGTGTTTTAAAATGAGAGAAATGATGAAATAATCTCAGAAACACGTATAGAGAGACACACTAGGAACAAACCTACAAACAACAAGACAAAGACCCACAATATCTGTGAGACAGTCAAGGACTTCAACTAAGGAGAACACATCCAGACACAGCAGCTAGAAACAGGAGCAAGACCAGCACAAGCTCTGAGATCAGAGGAGAACTTGTCTCCTCCAGACACCAGCTGCAGATCTGTGAGTGACACTTCTGACTGATAAAGTGGAGGACAAACACAAGAGTTTACTGCTCTAAGATTTGATAAAATGTAAGTTATTTTAATAGTACAGCTAAAGCTAAGCTAAAGGCTAAAGCTAAAGTGTCAGTTGGCAGTTAAGAAAAAACATTCCGTCAGTGACATTCAGATCAGCTCTCGAAATGAGCCAGTCAGAAGAAGTCTCGCTCCCCACCTGCTGCACTGAAGACAGCGTGAACCTGCTCTGCAGTCCTGTTTAGCTCTGCACAGCCACATACCCTCCTGACATCAGGAGTGAGCCCGCCCGAAAACAGTTTAAACACAAACTCCTGAAAGAGAAGCCAGACCTGTATAAGACCGGGGAGGTCAGCAATCTCATCTTCTACTCTGACCACCCCA
>JAMWET010004616.1:32500-34750 GCA_024036415.1 Prochilodus magdalenae | reverse complement strand
TTTTCCCCTTTTTTCTTTTTTTTTTTTTTTTTTTAAGAAGACATACAGGAGACATTACTCGGGGGCTCCTATACACAACCACCGGATAGACCTGGTGAATGCAAACCAGGAGCAAAGACCTTCAATAAGACCTACAGAGACACCGGGGATCCTAACAACACCTGGAAGACCCTGGGTGAAAACCAAGAAGCAAACACACAAACCTAAGAAGACCTACAGAGACACCGGGTGGGTCCTAAACAACCACCTGGAAGACCTGGTTGAGTAAAAACCAGAAAGCAAAACCTCAATAATGACCATAACCGAGACACCGGTGGCTCCTAAACAACACACCCTGGCCGAAGAAGACATGGTCAGAAAACCAGAAACAACACTCACAATAAGACCTACAGAGGACACCGGGGCTCCTAACAACCCCCACTGGAAGGACCTGGTGAAAAACCAGAAACAAACCTCAATAAGAGACCTACAGCGGACACCGGGGGCTCCTAACAACCACCTGGAAGTGGACCTGGTGAAAACCAGAAGCCAAACCACAATAAGGACCTACCAGAGACAACCGACCGGGCTCCTAACAACCCCTGCGAGGAAGTGGCTACCTCTGGTGATGGAAAACCCAGAAGGCAAACCTAATAAGACCTAACAGAGGGAACACCGGGGCTCCCTAACAACCACCGGGAAAGGACCTGGTGGAAAGTCCAGAAATAAAACAAACAAACCTCAATATGGACCTCACAGAGAGACACCGGGGCTCTAGCTAACAACCCACCTGGGATAAGACCTGTGAAAACCAGGAAGCAAACCCTCAATAAGACCTGGTCCCGAGGACACCGGTGGGTCCCCTAACAACCACCTGGAAGACCTGGTGAAAACCAGGAGCAAACCTCAATAAGACCTACAGAGACAGCTGGAGTGAAGGGGAGAGTGGGCAGCTGGCTGTTTGGGTAGGGAGAGGAATTAGAGGTGGTCTCTGTATTCAGTAGGTTTATCTCTTTGTGTTAGAAGGTTACGGTCTTCTGATTAGAGGTGGTCTTTGGAATTAGAGGTGCGTCTCGGACATTAGAGGTATGGTCTCTGTATTACCATCAGGTATGGGTCTACGGTTGTATTACAAGTGTGAATAATAATCTCTGAATTAGAGGTGGTCCCTGAATTAGATTACGGTGTATCTGTATTAGAGGGTGGTCTTTGAATTAGAGGTGGTCTCTGTATAAGAGTGTTAGGTCTTGTATTAAGAGTTAGGTCTCTGTATTAGAGGTGGTATTTTGAATTAAGATGCTTGGTCTCTGTAAAGAGTTGGTCTCTTCGAAATTAGAGGTTATAGGTCTGTATCTAGAGGTAGTACTCTGAATTAGAGGTTGGTCTCTGTATCTAGAGGTGGTCTCTGCGAATTAGAGTGGGTGGTCTCTGTATTCAGAGGTAGGTGGTCCCTGAAATTAGAGGTTGATCCTCTGAATTAGCAGGTGCTGTCTCTGAATTAAGATTGGTGGTCGTTGAATTAGAGGTGGTCTTTAAATTGTAGAGTGTGGTGGCTCTCTGAATTAGAGGTGGTCTCTGAATTAAGCAGGTGGTCTCTGTATTAGAGGTGGTCTAAGATCTGAACTTAGAGGTTTCGTGGGTCTCTGTATTAGTACGGGTAGGTATGGTCGTCTCTGAATTAGAGGTTAGTGGGTCTCTGTAATTAGAGGCTTGTTGTCTCTGTATTAGAGGTGTGGTCTCCTGTATAAGAGAGTGGTCACTACTGAAATTAGAGGTGGTCTCTGTTATTAGAGGTGTCTCCTGAATTAGAGGTTGGTCTCTGTAATGATAGAGGTTGGTCTTCTGAATAGAGGTAGGTTATCTGAATTAGTGAGGGTGTGGTTCTCTGTCAGTTGAGGTAGAGGTCGGGTCTCTGTTATTAAGAGGTACCCCCCCGGTACCCTGAAGTAGAGGTGATCTCTCTGAATTAGAGGAGGGTGGTCTCTGAAGAATTAGAGGTGGTGACTTGAATTAGAGTGGGGTCTTTAAATTAGAGGTGGGTCTCTGTGTATTAGAGGTGGTCTGTCGGGAATTAGAGGCTTTGGCTCTGTATATAGAGGTGGTCTCTTGTATTAGAGGTGGGTCTCTGAATTAGAGGTGTGGTTCTCTGAATTAGAGGTGGTGTTCTCTCGTATTAGAGGTGGTCTCTGTATTAGAGGTGGGTCTTTGAATTAGAGGTCGGTCTCTGAATTAGACAGTGTTCTCTTGTATTAGAGGTGGTACTCTGTGTAG
>JAMWET010004616.1:25000-27500 GCA_024036415.1 Prochilodus magdalenae | reverse complement strand
CCTCAGCCGAACAAGGAAGAAGGAGCTTGAGAGGATCTTGGGATGTAGCGATGTGTCTCAGATCAGGACTCTCCCGGCTGTGGCCTTCTCTACAAGCTGGAGAACGAAAGTACCGGTGCCAGCTGCTGGTGAAGACTTGTGAAAGAACCGTGGGTGGAACCTTGTAGGAGAACAAATGGGGCTTCGTCTGGATAACCAGGTCTTGAAGATCATAAGCTTGTACTAGTGATGGGGAGTTGATTCCCTCGGAGGTGACTCTCTGACCCCAGATGTCTGGGACTTGAGGTCAACTCTCGGCCAAAGACAGCGCGTCATGGTAATCCTAGTTCTGTATGTGTGAGGTAATCACCTGCCTAACAGAACCACAGTGGATCACATCACGAGGAATACGCTGAATGCTCTGGAGTAGATCTGCAACGGTTGATCGAATGAATTGACTAAAAACAATGAGCTAATTAGTTTAGCAATGGTCGATTCATTGGAGACGTCATGTCCACCGTTTTAATAAAGACCCATGACTGTAGAATTTGGTAATGGAGACTCACAGCAGAAGGAACAAGGCACAGATTAAGCACTGTTTACATTTAAGATTAAATAAATTTTAGGTTTTTAAATTATATAAAGTGTAAACTTTTAAATACAATAAAGTTTAGATTTTTAAATTAAATCAATTTTAGTTTTTTTTATTAAATATATTTGAGATTTTTAAATTAAACAAATTTGAGATTTTAAATTAAAGGAATGTAAGATTTTTTATAAAATACATTTTAGATTTTTTAAATAAATACTTTTTATATTTTGTAAAATTAAATAAATGTAAAATTTGTTATTAAATAAATTTCAGATTTTTTAAATATGTTTTCAATTTTTTAAATTAAATAAATGTAAGTTTTTTCTTGTTTTTTATTAAACAATATTTAGTTTTTTTTATTAAATGCAAATTAGTTTTTAATAAAAAAGTTTTTTGATTAAATACAAATATTTTATTTTCTAAAAATCTGGTTAATAAAGCATTTATTTTTTATTTACTTTATGAAGAGAAAGCTAATGTGTTCTATTTGATTGCTGCTACTTTGCACCATCCTCAGTGTTAGGTTGGATCTTCTGTATGAGCAGGAAGCTCACTGAAACAGGGAATTATGGAATAAGCTATTCCTCTATACCATCCAAAGATAATTTCTAAATCAGATAGCTACATAACAGTTATATTTGGTAATCCATAATCTGCATAATCGCTTATTGGCTTTAATAATCGTCAGATTATTAGAATATTAGTCCTTTACTGCAGCCCTGGTCTACAGCAGCCTCGAACAGACTGAGAGTTGGAACCAGAAGGATGAATATTTACAGCTGAGTAAAAACTAATTCCAGCTGTTTACACTGTGTTAATGCCCATTCCTCACTAACACTATAGCTGCACACTGAGCAGCGGTAGATCGATCTCCTCAGGAGCTTTCGTTTGATGGATTACTGCCCTCAGTATGGAATATTACCTGAGGGTGATCGGTGATCGCTGTATCTCCACTGGGGACTAAGTCCTAGGACTACAATCAGAGTGTAGAGTTTACGGGGTCGACCTGAGGGGTCCGCCTCAGCACCACACTGACCGTGATATCTCTGGTTCTCGTCCTTGGCCAGTAGAACGGCGATCTTCAGGCCGATTCCGGACGAGCAGCCGGTGATCAGAACCACTTTCTGCCCTGCCGCCGCCGCCATCGTGTCTCCTCTGAGAGAGGGAGAGAGAGAGAGGGAGAGAGGGAGAGAGGGAGGCTTTAGAGTAACTCTTAAAGAGGATAAACAGACTGAGGTCACATGTAAGAGCCGGGATTAGTGGACACTCTCCTGGCCGAGTTTCCTCCCACTCCCTCTCTCAGTTATACAGCCAGTACTATATATAACTTCCTCATATATACTGTATACCCTTAATATTCCACCATATTATATAAGTTATATACTGTAACATACTGCATATTCACAATACATACAACACTGTATACAGCAGTGTATAACATAATGTGTATAACATTAGATTTATATATTAAATACTGAATATTTCTACAGCCTGTATTCCACCACTGTGTTCCTGGTATATAAACCGTAACTGTCTTTTTTCTTTCTTCCAGTTATATATGCATAACATATATATATATATACACTATACTGTACCTTCTTCACTTTATTCTGTATTAGAATTGTCTATGTTTATATATCGTATATGTTATATGCAATTATATGCAATTTTGCATTACACCACGTTATTATTACCCTTAAATATATACATTAAAATATATACATTAAATAACACACACACATAGACACATATATATGTGTATATATATATATGCAGTAAACTGTATAAAACTCACTGAATTTTGTGTTTGTTTTGTATATATTAGGTGTTTGTATTTTTTAATTTAAAATTAATATTAAAAATATTCAAATTGTACTTTATGTAGTTTTTATATGTATACATTTGACTTTACATATTCTGAGATATATA
>JAMWET010004616.1:0-20000 GCA_024036415.1 Prochilodus magdalenae | reverse complement strand
GGGTATCAGTGGTGCAGTTATCAGTGGAGTAATTATGAGTGAGATAGTGGTCATTGGGGTATTAGTGGTGCAGTTAGCAGTGGTGCAGTTATCAGTGGTGTAACTATGAGTCATATAGTAGTCATTGGGGTATCAGTGGTGCAGTTATCAGTGGTGTAACTGTGAGTGACATAGTAGTCATTGGGGTATCAGTGGGGCAGTTAGCAGTGGTGTAACTATGAGTGAGGTAGTAGTCATTGGGGTATCAGTGGTGCAGTTATCAGTGGTGTAACTGTGAGTGACATAGTAGTCATTGGGGTATCAGTGGGGCAGTTATCAGTGGTGTAACTATGAGTGAGATAGTAGTCATTGGGGTATCAGTGGTGCAGTTATCAGTGGTGTAACTATGAGTGAGATAGTAGTCATTAGGGTATCAGTGGGGCAGTTTTCAGTGGTGCAGTTATCAGGGGTGTTGCTATTAGTGGTGTAACTATGAGCATAATCTTACTGTCCAGTTTAAATGCTAATGCTGTATTCGTAGCAGTAGCAACACTAGCTAAACGTGGGTAAATGGTGTCCTCTTTCATTTCCAATGTAGTCAATTCACCTGGATGATTTTGGCCCCCGTTTTTGGCCCCTGTACTGTTTGATGGTGAACCTGATCCCTTCTCTGAGCTCCTCAGACACCTCAGTCTGTATGAAGGTGAAGCTTTAGCCTCCGAGCAGGCAGCTGTAGGAATGTAGAATGTGCCAGAGCATATTTTATTAGGTGGGCAGCTCGAGATCCTGTTCTAGCATGTTCCACTGTGTGTGTGTGGATACGTGAAGGATCGCCTTCCACACCGCTGAGCTTCCATCACTGGCTATGACTGCATCACTCACTGCTCTCAGTGGAAGGTGCTCATTAGCGATTAGCATTGATGAACATGGCTAGCCAAGCTACAGCATACCGCTCTGATAATACATCCTTATAGGACACTCACTCTCCCTCCAAAGTTCAGTCTGAGAAGCTGGTTTCTCAGACAACCTCAAACACAGTCAGCGGTGTTGAGGTTCTGAACTCTGGGGTGGTCAGTCCATTGATCTGAGAACACCACCAGCAGGTTCTATGTTGGATGGGTGTGTGTCTCCTTGTCTCAGTGTGGAGCTTCTTGAACAGCTACACCTCCTTTCAGACCTCCATAGGGTCGAGGAGGTGTCTTCTCACGGTGGAGGAAGGAAGGATGAACGGAAACACCTGTGGATGTTCTCGGATCTGAATGGAGCTTGGTGTTCTCCTCTCTCTCAGAGATGAAGGTGTTGTCTGGTGTTGGTGGGTCTACCAGGTCTTCCAGGTGGTTGTTAGGGAGTCCCAGTGTCTCTGGAGCGTTGAATCAGTTTTTGGACTGTTTTTTTTTTTCCTTTTGTAAGTGGATTATCCAATAGCTGATCTCCTCAGAAATATAAACTCCTGAAAGATCAGTGTCAGTAAGTTAATGGCTGTTTTTGATTGGACCGTTGGCCCGTAGTAATTCTCAGGGACTGTCGAACCTAACCTCCTCTAGAAGACCAGTGGGCATTGTGAATTTGCATTGCATACTTTATGGTAAATCAACTTAACCAAGAATTATCGATGTGTGGAACCGAATATGTTGTCCATTTATTAGTGATTAAATATGGGATCTGTAAATGTAGTGCCTGTAAGTTTGAATCACTGTTACTTTGAATTGAGTCTATGGCCCCTTGTGTCCTGCAGTGGACTTGATGTGAAAGTTCCACTGGGTATCCGGCATCCACGTTTCCTGATCAGTGTTAACAGTCCTTCAGATGTGTTCGGTGTCGACCTCCTTCACCATGCAGGGCTGTAGTACATTTGACTGTCCATCGCGAGTCTCTAGGTTGGGAGCTATGTTGGGTAAATATTAAGATTTAATGGATTATTAGACACATGTTTTTGCGTTCCTAGTTAAATTCCCAAGTATAAGACTTTCCATGAATTTCCATCCTCTACAAAGTCACACTACTACACACATAAATACACAATGACTGTTTTTTGCTGAACTGACCAAATCAGGACGAGCGTGTGGCGTATTTTAAAGTCTACCTTTATGCTAAAATATTATAATTAGCAGTAAAATCTCGAATTTAAACGTGTAGTAGACGGGTTCCCGTATTTACACCAGGAGAATCAACGTACAGTTGTGAATTAGGATAACTTATTCCTGGCGTTGGAACAAAACCTCAGAATCTCCCAAATACTAATTTTACAGGGGGAGGAAAAACACACTGTACCTGTAATGTAAGTCAATGGAACCAGACTTTTTCCAATTCAGTTTTAGGCCAGTTCTGTTGTTCCGTTCCTCTTTAAGTTTCTACTTGTTGTCAGGGGCGACAGGTAATTTCAGAATCAGCCAAAACCTGAAAATCGATGAAGCCTGTTGCTATGAGGGTTATGGATTATGAAGCCGAACTCTGGACCTATAGAGCATCTCCAGAGCTCGGTGCATGTGCAGAACCAGAGCCAGTCTCTATGGAGTTCTGGAGAAACCGCGAGTGATCAACAGCACATGTATTACCGGGAGCAGCAGGGTAGAGACCTCCGTCCATGTGCTCTCACATACCACAGAGAGGAGCGAGAGGAGAGAGGGAGGGGAGGGGGCAGAGACAGAGGGAGGAAGGGAGGGAAGGAGGGAGATGTAAAGAGCTGTAAGTCAGTTCTTTACTGCTGGACTGTTGGAGGGATTGTGAAGGGCTCCTCTGTCTCTCTGTGCCACACTCTTTCTCCCTGTCTGTCTCTCCTCCCTTCTTTCTTTCTCCTTCTCTCTCCTCCTGGTGCACTGCTGAAGGGGAACCCAGGTCTGTCCAGCCGGCGGTGGCGATATGGCGGGGGCCACTGCATCTCTACTGCTGCTCGCTCTCCTCCACACAGCGGCTGCCGAAACAGGTACAGTACAAACTCACACACCTGAAACTCATACTTACTGACCAGTCACTGAATCATTCACACTGGATACTGGAGGATTCATAGTGGATACTGAATAATTCATACTGCATACTGAATAATTCATAGTGGATACTGAATAATTCATAGTGGATGCTGAATAATTCATACTGGATACTGAATAATTCATAGTGGATACTGAATAATTCATAGTGGATACTAATTAATTCATACTGGATACTGAATAATTCATACTGCATACTGAATAATTCATACTGGATACTGAATAATTCATACTGGATACTGAATAATTCATACTGCATACTGAATAATTCATAGTGGATGCTGAATAATTCATACTGGATACTGAATAATTCATAGTGGATACTGAATAATTCATAGTGGATACTAATTAATTCATACTGGATACTGAATAATTCATACTGCATACTGAATAATTCATACTGGATACTGAATAATTCATACTGGATACTGAATAATTCATACTGCCTACTGAATAATTCATAGTGGATGCTGAATAATTCATACTGGATACTGAATAATTCATACTGCATACTGAATAATTCATAGTTGATATTGAAGGACTCATACTGCATACTGAATAATTCATAGTAGATACTGAATAATTCATAGTAGATACTGAATAATTCATAGTGGATACTGAATCATTCATAGTGAATACTGAATCATTCATAGTGGATACTGAATCATTCATAGTGGATATTGAAGGACTCATACTGGATACTGAATAATTCATAGTGGATACTGAATAATTCATAGTGGATACTGAATAATGCATAGTAGATGCTGAATAATTCATAGTGGATACTGAATAATTCATAGTGGATACTGAATAATTTATAGTAGATACTGAATAATTCATAGTGGATACTGAATAATGCATAGTAGATGCTGAATAATTCATAGTGGATGCTGAATAATTCATACTGCATACTAAATAATTCATAGTGGATATTGAAGGACTCATACTGGATACGGAATAATTCATAGTGGATACTGAATAATTCATAGTGGATACTGAATAATGCATAGTAGATGCTGAATAATTCATAGTGGATACTGAATAATTCATAGTGGATACTGAATAATTTATAGTAGATACTGAATAATTCATAGTGGATACTGAATAATTCATACTGCATACTAAATAATTCATAGTGGATATTGAAGGACTCATACTGGATACGGAATAATTCATAGTAGATGATAATTAATAGTAGTTATTGAATGACTTAGTTATTGAGTTATTGAATTCTAGAGTAATTGTTATGACTTATTGAGTTTCCTGAGTGAGTATCGAAGGTGCTAAAGAGTGAGAGTGAGAGAGTGGGAGGATGAGGGGTGGAAGAGTGAGAGTGAGAAAGTGAGAGAGTGAGAGTGAGAGAGTGGGAGGATGAGAGAGCGGGAGGATGAGGGGTGAGAGAGTGAGAGTGTGAGGGGTGGAAGAGCGTGAGAGTGTGAGGGGTGAGAGAGCGGGAGTTTGAGGGGTGAGAGAGTGAGAGTGAGAAAGTGAGAGAGTGGGAAGATGAGGGGTGAGAGAGTGAGAGTTTGAGGGGAAGAGCGTGAGAGAGAAAGTGAGAAAGAAAGTGAGAGAGTGGGAAGATGAGGGGTGAGAGAGTGAGAGTTTGAGGGGAAGAGCGTGAGAGAGAAAGTGAGAGAGTGGGAGGATGAGGGGTGAGAGAGTGGGAGTGTGAGGGGTGAGAGAGTGAGAGAGAAAGTGAGAGAGTGAGAGTGTGAGGGGTGAGAGAGTGAGAGTTTGAGGGGAAGAGCGTGAGAGAGAAAGTGAGAGAGAAAGTGAGAGAGTGGGAGGATGAGGGGTTAACCTCCGTGGCCCCCTGGTGCACTCACCGGTTCAGGCGTGTAGCGGCAGTGCGGACGCGCGTCTGTCAGCGGGAGCTCCGAGTGGTATTTGTGGTTTCTGACAGATGAACTTCAGCGCTGTAATGTCTCCCCCAGCAGGTCTCAATCAGGTCCTGGAGACTCCCTGCTCTGTGTTTTACATGCTGTAACACACCAGATCTAAGTAATCAGCCCGTTAATGAGCTCATCCGGAGCTGGAGAGAGGGCGGGGTGCTCCAGGACCTGAGTGGAAGCAGTGTGACTGAGTGCAGAGTGATGATACATGATCCTGTCTCTGATACACGTGTGGCCTCGTTAGAGACTTGGACAGACAGACGGGACAGTGCGGCGGTTAGCTTCATGCTAATGTACTTCAGTCCATGAAGCACGGTTTTCCAGTTTGGGATGATGGGAAAACACACTGCCGATAAACAGAGCTGAGCTGGGTCGGGGTCTAGGCGAGGAACACCCACCGGGAGGACTGATTCAGCATCTGGATGAGGGATGGCCGCTGGCACATCTGAACAAATGAAATCAGAGAGAGAGCAGAACGAGGAATCCCGCAGCGACATCTTCCGCCCTTCCAGAAACATGGAGGGGAAAGAGGATCGCTGTCCAAACCCTGACCGAGCTTATCACCGGAGACGAGCTCAGCCTACCATTACAGCAGGACTGAGACGGTCTCCACGGCGATGCCATCCTCTAGATGTGTGGCACAGATGTGTACCCGCTGTACTCCCCTGGGTGCTTCTATCACAGGAGAATGAGTTCATGCTAACGCTACTGCTAATGCATGCAGTGTCTCTGACCTGTACACCTGCTAATTCACGCTAAGGTTAAAGCTAGTATGTAGAGTAGTGGCTTCGCTAATTCATTCATTCATGCTAATTACCTAACCCTAACCCTAGTTCATACATTCATGCTAATGTTAAGGGTTTTATGGTTGAGTTTTAGATTCACAGACATGCTAGCATATATGCTAATTCCAACTTTACTGAAAACTGCATACTGACTTGTATGCTTGCTAGTTCATGCTATCATGCTAATTTTACCACTGATTACCAGATTTATATATTCACTAATTCACAAATTCACGTTAAATGTAAGGGTTGTACAAATTCATTCATGCAGTCACACTAATTGTATGGCTAATTATATGAGATCTTTGTTCTTATATAACTGCTAATTCATGCAAGTTTTAATGCATGTGTAACTGCTAATTCATGCCTTCATGATAGTTTTAAGGCTTGTATAACTGCTAACTCATCCATTCATGCTAGTTTTAAGGCTTGTATAACTGCTAACTCATCCATTCATGCTAGTTTTAAGGCTTGTATAAATGCTAACTCATCCATTCATGCTAGTTTTAAGGCTTGTATAAATGCTAATTCATGCCTTCATACTAGTTTTAAGATTTGCATAGATGCTAATTCATGCCTTCATGATAGTTTTAAGGCTTGTATAAATGCTAACTCATCCATTCATGCTAGTTTTAAGGCTTGTATAAATGCTAATTCATGCATTCATGCTAGTTTTAAGGCTTGTATAACTGCTAATTCATGCATTCATGCTAGTTTTAAGGCTTGTATAAATGCTAATTCATGCATTCATGCTAGTTTTAAGGCACGTGTAACTGCTAATTCATGCATTCATGCTAGTTTTAAGGCGGGTGTAAATGCTAATTCATGCATTCATGCTAGTTTTAAGGCTTGTATAAATGCTAATTCATGCATTCATGCTAGTTTTAAGGCTTGTGTAAATGCTAATTCATGCATTCATGCTAGTTTTAAGGCTTGTATAAATGCTAATTCATGCATTCATGCTAGTTTTAAGGCTTGTATAAATGCTAATTCATGCATTCATGCTAGTTTTAAGGCTTGTTAACTGCTAATTTATCCATTCATGCTAGTTTTTAGGTTTGTATAACTGCTAATTTATGCGTTCATGATAGTTTAAAGTTTTGCATAGATGCTAACTCATGCATTCATGCTAGGCTCAAGGCTTGTATAACTGCTAATTCATCCATTAAGGCCAAATCCCCTGCTAATTAGAAGGCCTGTGTATTTGCTAGCTTATCCGTTATGCTAACACTTCTGCTTTGGGGTCTTGGAGGACAGTAAAGTGACCCCGCTACACGTCAGTCAACACCTACCAAGTGAATGTGGTGAGGAACAGACTTGGTTCAGCTGTGTTGAACCTGACCCCACTTGTTTGGGAAATGTGCTGGAATTTTTCGGGTTAGGTTACAGCACCTCAGGCTCGGAGAGCTGCCGGGTCGTCACTGTCCTAATAACTCTCCCTGTCTCTGCAGAGCCCTGATGGGTTAATGCGCCTCCTGCGTTAATGGGGTCTCAGGCTTTGAGGCGGTTTTCTGGAATGTTCCGTCTGAGCCGGGTTCTCTTTGTGTTCTATCGGCCGGACAGGTGGTTTTCATTCTCTCCCTCGGCCTACTTTTAAACATGTGTAGAAGTCATGTGCCGTGCTGGGTGCTGTCTAAGAACGGTTGTATTCGGTTTATTGGAGGATCCAGGGTTATGAAAAAGCACCATGGCTAATGCTAAGTCTAAAGCTCCAGCCACCAGCTAATATGTTAGCCCCAGATCAACACACTAAACTAGCCGAAAGCTAACCTGCTAGTCACTATTCACAAAAACACAGCCCGTACGGAAAATGCATTCATGTTCATTTTAAGGCTCGTAGAAATATGAATTCATGCAGTCATGCTAATTTAGCTACTAATTACGAGAGCCGTACTTTCATTTTCCGATGCTAATAAGATTTTAGGTACATACACCTGCTAACCCATGCTCCATCATCCAGTTGTTAGAGTTGTAAACTCGCTAAAACGCTGGTTTTACATGCTAATTCTAATTTTAGTACCAATTAAAAGTACTTGTACTTCTATGACTGCTAATTCCTGCCTTGATGCTAATTTCACTCCTAATTATAAAAGCGGTATATTCACAAATCCAAGCGTTCGTGTTCGTTTTAGTAGTATGCTGGCTAATTCACGCCTTGGTGCTAAGTTCATTTTAGGAGGTACAACATATCTATTGCTAAGGCTAATGCTCTAACCAGCAGCTAATGTTTGTTAGCCCCATGCTAACATGGTAACCACAAGCTAACTTGCTAGTCTTGCTATCCCACGATAGAAATACATAGGCGCCTGTTTTAAATCTCCAAAATTATGACTTTAAATTAGTGGTAAAAACATCTTTGTATTTAATGTATTTAAAGTCAAGGTAACCAGACATATCATATTTACCACAGGTGTTTTTTTAATTTAGTCTAAAACGGGCCTTGTAACTGCGTGTGCTTCAGCTGGGCCGGTGAAATGGCTTCCAGATGCTGCCATTGAAGTTTGTGACATCACAGACTGATAAACCAACAGTTCTGGTCTGTTGGTGGTGTATGCTGGTATCATGCTGGCTGTTGCTGGTTTATGCTGGTGTAGTGCTGGTCTGTTGTTGGTTTATGCTGGTGTTGTGCCGGTCTGTTGGTGGTGTAGTGCTGGTCTGTTGGTGGTGTATGCTGGTCTGTTGGTGGTTTATGCTGGTGTAGTGCTGGTCTGTTGGTGGTGTATGCTGGTGTAGTGCTGGTCTGTTGCTGGTGTAGTGCTGGTCTGTTGCTGGTGTAGTGCTGGTCTGTTGGTGGTGTATGCTAATGTGTGTAGTGCTGGTCTGTTGGTGGTGTATGCTGGTGTAGTGCTGGTCTGTTGTTGGTTTATGCTGGTGTTGTGCCGGTCTGTTGCTGGTGTAGTGGTGGTCTGTTGGTGGTTTATGCTGGTGTAGTGTTGGTCTGTTGCTGGTGTAGTGCTGGTCTGTTGCTGGTTTATGCTGGTGTAGTGCTGGTCTGTTGCTGGTGTAGTGGTGGTCTGTTGCTGGATTATGCTGGTGTAGTGTTGGTCTGTTGCTGGTGTAGTGCTGGTCTGTTGCTGGTTTATGCATGGTGCAGTGCTGGTCTGTTGGTGGTGTATGCTGGTGTAGTGCTGGTCTGTTGCTGGTTTATGCGTGGTGCAGTGCTGGTCTGTTGGTGGTGTGTGCTGGTGTAGTGCTGGTCTGTTGTTGGTTTATGATGGTGTAGTGCTGGTCTGTTGCTGGTTTATGCTGTTGTAGTGCTGGTCTGTTGTTGGTTTATGCTGTTGTAGTGCTGGTCTGTTGGTGGTGTATGCTGGTGTAGTGCTGGTCTGTTGCTGGTTTATGCTGGTGTAGTGCTGGTCTGTTGGTGGTGTATGCTGGTGGAGTGCTGGTCTGTTGGGATGGTATGCTGGTGTAGTGCTGGTCTGTTGGTGGTGTATGCTGGTGGAGTGCTGGTGTGTTGGTGGTGTATGCTGGTGTAGTGCTAGTCTGTTGTTGGTTTATGCTGGTGTAGTGCTGGTCTGTTGGTGGTGTATGCTGGTGTAGTGCTGGTCTGTTGGTGGTGTATGCTGGTGTGGTACTGGCCTGTTGGTGGTGTATGCTGGTGTAGTGCTGGTCTGTTGGTGGTTTATGCTGGTGTAGTGCTGGTCTGTTGTTGGTTTATGCTGGTGTAGTGCTGGTCTGTTGCTGGTGTAGTGCTGGTCTGTTGTTGGTTTATGCTGGTGTAGTGCTGGTCTGTTGTTGGTTTATGCTGGTGTAGTGCTGGTCTGTTGGTGTTGTATGCTGGTGTGTTGTTGGTTTATGCTGGTGTAGTGCTGGTCTGTTCTTGGTTTATGCTGGTGTAGTGCTGGTCTGTTGCTGGTGTAGTGCTGGTCTGTTGTTGGTTTATGCTGGTGTAGTGCTGGTCTGTTGTTGGTTTATGCTGGTGTAGTGCTGGTCTGTTGGTGTTGTATGCTGGTGTGTTGTTGGTTTATGCTGGTGTAGTGCTGGTCTGTTGTTGGTTTATGCTGGTGTAGTGCTGGTCTGTTGTTGGTTTATGCTGGTGTAGTGCTGGTCTGTTGCTGGTGTAGTGCTGGTCTGTTGTTGGTTTATGCTGGTGTATTGCTGGTCTGTTCTTGGTTTATGCTGGTGTAGTGCTGGTCTGTTGCTGGTGTAGTGCTGGTCTGTTGTTGGTTTATGCTGGTGTAGTGCTGGTCTGTTGCTGGTGTAGTGCTGGTCTGTTGTTGGTTTATGCTGGTGTAGTGCTGGTCTGTTGCTGGTGTAGTGCTGGTCTGTTGTTGGTTTATGCTGGTGTAGTGCTGGTCTGTTGTTGGTTTATGCTGGTGTAGTGCTGGTCTGTTGCTGGTTTGTGCTGGTCGGTTGCTGGTTTATGCTGGTGTTGTGCTGGTCTGTTGCTGGTGTAGTGCTGGTCTGTTGTTGGTTTATGCTGGTGTAGTGCTGGTCTGTTGGGATGGTATGCTGGTGTAGTGCTGGTCTGTTTTTGGTTTATGCTGGTGTAGTGCTGGTCTGTTGGTGGTGTATGCTGGTGTAGTGCTGGTCTGTTTTTGGTTTATGCTGGTGTAGTGCTGGTCTGTTGGTGGTGTAGTGCTGGTCAGTTGGTGGTGTATGCTGGTGTATTGCTGGTCTGTTGTTGGTGTGGTACTGGCCTGTTGGTGGTTTATGCTGGCATAGTGCTGGTCTGTTGGGATGGTATGCTGGTGTAGTGCTGGTCTGTTGGTGGTTTATGTTGGTGTAGTACTGGTCTGTTTTTGGTGTATGCTGGTGTAGTGCTGGTCTGTTGTTGGTTTATGCTGGTATAGCGCTGGTCTGTTGCTGGTTTATGCTGGTGCAGTGCTGGTCTGTTGCTGGTTTATGCTGGTGCAGTGCTGGTCTGTTCCTGGTTTATGCTGGTGTAGTGCTGGTCTGTTGCTAGTGTAGTGCTGGTTTGTTGCTGGTGTTGTGCTGGTTTGTTGCTGGTGTAGTGCTGGTCTGTTGCTGGTGTAGTGCTGGTCTGTTGCTGGTGTAGTGTTGGTCTGTTGTTGGTGTAGTGCTGGTCTGTTGCTGGTTTATGCTGGTGTAGTGCTGGTCTGTTGCTGGTGTAGTGCTGGTCTGTTGCTGGTGTAGTGCTGGTCTGTTGCTGGTGTAGTGCTGGTCTGTTGGTGGTGTATGCTGGTGTGTTGTTGGTTTATGCTGGTGTAGTGCTGGTCTGTTGCTGGTGTAGTGCTGGTCTGTTGCTGGTGTAGTGCTGGTCTGTTGCTGGTGTAGTGCTGGTCTGTTGCTGGTGTTGTGCTGGTTTATGCTGGTGTAGTGCTGGTCTGTTGCTGGTTTATGCTGGTGTAGTGCTGGTCTGTTGCTGGTTTATGCTGGTGTAGTGCTGGTCTATTGCTGGTTTATGCTGGTGTAGTGTTGGTCTGTTGTTGGTTTATGCTGGTGTAGTGCTGGTCTGTTGTTGTTTTATGCTGGTGTAGTGCTGGTCTGTTGCTGGTGTAGTGCTGGTTTATGCTGGTGTAGTGCTGGTCTGTTGCTGGTGTAGTGCTGGTCTGTTGGTGGTGTAGTGCTGGTCAGTTGGTGGTGTATGCTGGTGTATTGCTGGTCTGTTGTTGGTGTGGTACTGGCCTGTTGGTGGTTTATGCTGGCATAGTGCTGGTCTGTTGGGATGGTATGCTGGTGTAGTGCTGGTCTGTTGGTGGTTTATGTTGGTGTAGTACTGGTCTGTTTTTGGTGTATGCTGGTGTAGTGCTGGTCTGTTGTTGGTTTATGCTGGTATAGCGCTGGTCTGTTGCTGGTTTATGCTGGTGCAGTGCTGGTCTGTTCCTGGTTTATGCTGGTGTAGTGCTGGTCTGTTGCTAGTGTAGTGCTGGTTTGTTGCTGGTGTTGTGCTGGTTTGTTGCTGGTGTAGTGCTGGTCTGTTGCTGGTGTAGTGCTGGTCTGTTGCTGGTGTAGTGTTGGTCTGTTGTTGGTGTAGTGCTGGTCTGTTGGTGGTGTATGCTGGTGTGTTGTTGGTTTATGCTGGTGTAGTGCTGGTCTGTTGCTGGTGTAGTGCTGGTCTGTTGCTGGTGTAGTGCTGGTCTGTTGCTGGTGTAGTGCTGGTCTGTTGCTGGTGTTGTGCTGGTTTATGCTGGTGTAGTGCTGGTCTGTTGCTGGTTTATGCTGGTGTAGTGCTGGTCTGTTGCTGGTTTATGCTGGTGTAGTGCTGGTCTATTGCTGGTTTATGCTGGTGTAGTGCTGGTCTGTTGTTGGTTTATGCTGGTGTAGTGCTGGTCTATTGCTGGTTTATGCTGGTGTAGTGTTGGTCTGTTGTTGGTTTATGCTGGTGTAGTGCTGGTCTGTTGTTGTTTTATGCTGGTGTAGTGCTGGTCTGTTGCTGGTGTAGTGCTGGTTTATGCTGGTGTAGTGCTGGTCTGTTGCTGGTGTAGTGCTGGTTTATGCTGGTGTAGTGCTGGTCTGTTGTTGGTTTATGCTGGTGTATGCTGGTGTGTTGTTGGTTTATGCTGGTGTAGTGTTGGTCTGTTGCTGGTGTAGTGCTGGTCTGTTGCTGGTTTATGCTGGTCTTTTGCTGGTCTGTTGCTCGCGTGGTGATGGTCTGTTGCTGGTGTAGTGCTGGTCTATTGCTGGTTTATGCTGGTGTAGTGCTGGTCTGTTGCTGGTGTTGTTCTGGTCTGTTGCTGGTTTATGCTGGTGTACTGCTGGTCTGTTGGTGGTGTATGCTGGTGTAGTGCTGGTGTGTTGGTGGTTTATGCTGGTGTAGTGCTGGTCTGTTGCTACTGTAGTGCTGGTCTGTTGCTGGTTTATGCTGGTGTAGTGCTGGTCTGTTACTGGTGTAGTGCTGGTCTGTTGCCGGCTTATGCTGGTGTAGTGCTGGTCTGTTACTGGTGTAGTGCTGGTCTGTTGCTGGTTTATGGTGGTGTTGTGCTGGTCTGTTGCTGTTGTACTGCTGGTCTGTTGCCGGCTTATGCTGGTGTAGTGCTGGTCTGTTACTGGTGTAGTGCTGGTCTGTTGCTGGTTTATGGTGGTGTTGTGCTGGTCTGTTGCTGTTGCTGTGCTGGTCTGTTGCTGGTATAGTGCTGGTCTGTTGCTGGTGTAGTGCTGGTCTGTTGCTGGTGTAGTGCTGGTTTATGCTGGTGTACTGCTGGTCTGTTGCTGGTATTGTGCTGGTCTGTTGCTGGTGTAGTGCTGGTTTATGCTGGTGTACTGCTGGTCTGTTGCTGGTATTGTGCTGGTCTGTTGCTGGTGTGCTGCTGGTTTATGCTGGTGTACTGCTGGTCTGTTGCTGGTGTTGTTCTGGTCTTTTGCTGGTTTATGCTGGTGCTGTGCTGGTCTGTTGCTGGTGTTGTGCTGGTTTATGCTGGTGTAGTGCTTGTCTGTTGCTGGTGTTGTTCTGGTCTGTTGCTGGTGTGCTGCTGGGCTGTTGCTGGTTTTCAGCACAAGGGGTCGGAGCCAACCTGTGTATTGTCTGGGAGTCCCAGAGGACCAGTTTGACCCACCACTGTGCCAGAATGTTCTAGAGTGTGTTCATTTGCTTCCAGGAATGTTCTAGAGTCTGCCCTCTAGTATGTTCTCTATTGTCTCCCTGTACCTTCACGATTGTTCTAGAGCTTGCCTCCGGTACATAGAATGGTGTAAAGTCTGCATTCTGACTTCTGTCAGAATCTGGAGCCCATCTAACTGGTTCACAGCGGTGTCCTCATGTCCCCTGTCCTCCTGGGTCCCCGTCCAGACACCCAGATGAGTTTATGTCTATTTGGCTGTGCTTGTGAGGGGTTTAGTGAAGCCTCAAAGGGAGGAACAGTTGTAGCAGCACATGTAGAACGAAGGTTCCAGCTTCTCTAGCTTCTGCCATGTGCGTGATGGAAAGATGGAGCATACCACTAAGGCTGCGTCTGAACATGTCCAGGGCATTTGGCTCCGAGCAGGAATGGAGTTCCTAGGAAATACAGTAGTGAAGACTGTACTAATAATGGCATAGCAATCCTTCCTATTCAGTGTGGGGGGTTGTGGGTAAGGTGGCTTAGTGAGCTCCCCACAGAGGTTTTCTTGGCTCAGGTATCTGAATCTCATATACCCGGCTTACTGTTTCAGGTCTTGATGTAATTTGAAGCTTTCTAGCACCTAGTACCTATCTAGTACCAAGCGCTAGTGCTTGGGTCCAGAGATGGTGCTGGTCCTAAGGACCCCGTTAGGAATGGTCCCTCTTTTCCATTGGCTTCAGAACCGAGTGATTAAGGATATCTGTATGTGGGCAGTCTCTAGTCTAGAAGCAAAACCTGGTTTTGGCGGACCATGACCTTTCTTCAGCAGACCACCGATGGTCCACTTTGCTGGTGCTACTTTCATTGTTTTCACTGGTTCTACTGTTGTTCTTTGGAAAATGGTGGCATCAACATCTTTCATGGTGACGGCAGCACCACCCGCTTTGCTGTTTGAGTCACATGTTCCACCGTTGGAGACCAGCGAGTTTATGGGGCTGGTTATACTAACAGCTCCTGGTGTTTATCAGAGCCTCACCGCTCCTCAGTTTCAGTTTCTATTTGCCCAAATGCTTTAGCTGAGCTAGCGTGTTAATGTCACTGCTTCTAATAAACAGCGCCACGTTTAACTCTGCCTCCTTACCGTTCACCACCATCACTGTTATATGCGGTTCCAGTTGTCTGTAATAAATCTGTAGCTATGCAACAACGATGGAACTACAGGCGACGTGTTATTTGGTACAATTGGATTACAGAAGTAAAGCTAGACGGGCTGACAGTGACTCCGTAAGGTGGTCACAGGTATCTGGAGCCATGCTGACTGCAGTGCATCCCACAGGAGCTGGAGGGGGCGTGGGGGAGGGTCTATTGACTGAACATGACAATCGAGGTGGTCCCACAGAGCCTTAAATGGTTTCAAGTCTGGGCAATTAGGGCACCGTGGTAGTACCTGGAAGTCTTGGTCATTACTGTGGTAATGCCATGGAAACATTCCCCAGACTGTAACACTGCCACCACTGGTGAAAGTAGGAAGTGGTCATAATGTGACTTAACTGTGTATATGTACTTCCAGTACCCCGTGTGTAATTACGTGTAGATGTATGTTTATTTATATAATAGTTATATAACATGTGACTACATTAGCAGTTTTAAGTGTGTTATTAATGTGTAATTACACAGTTACTAAACACACTGACTATATAGTTGGACCTGGAATTGTATCTGTGCAGTGTTCATCAGCATTACCACTGGAAGGTAATACGAGGGGACGGTGGAGGTCATTATGGTGGGTATAGGCATAGTGGACTGGGGGTCACATCTAAACAGGACATGGTTGGGGTTGATCCTGAAGTTAGGAAGTTAGGAACTAAGGAAGTTAGTGGAGTTCATGGAGATGAATCGGAAGGTAGGAACAGTCGATCTGAGAGATCTTCTGTCCTGAATCTGTGAAACTGGAGCTACTGCCTGAGATCAGCTCAGCTTTGTAGCAATGCTGAAAGGCAGATTTGACAGTGAGGCATTCAGACTGGAAAACATGAAGCATCAAAGAACAGCCCTGAGCGCTGATTCCTTTCATGCGTGTGCATGGCTGCTTCACCCATTGACCTTTTGACCCTTCACGGTCAGATGGTGTCAGAGGGTCAGGCCTTCGGTGCTATCTACACACCTGGCTTTCTGTTATGTGTGTGTGCAGCAGAGAAAGAGCTTGGCCTAGAACTGGAACATAACCCAATCAATGGCTGTTAGCCATTAGCGTTTCCGACTAGCTCCCTAGACAAACATGGACCAGTGCCTTACTGTAGGACTGATCTGGGAAGCTCAATATTGGTGCCATGTGAGAATGTGCAGGAAGCAAACTCTGCCCAGAAGAGAGGAAGCTGTTGAGGAGGATCTGGCAGGGGAGACGCTGGATCTGTCTTTCAGGCGAGCCACTTCTAAACGCTTACAGCTCTTTCAGAGGCTCTTAAATGGAGGCCTGGAATTCTTTATGAGCACATCCAGCATTACAACTGTCAATTTTATTGGGTAGTGTTTGATCTTGCTTCGGAACAGTGGTCACCAGGCCACTCCTTGGAGATCCACCTTCCTACAAAGGTTCCAGCCATATCTGTAAACATCCAAAGGTATTTAGGAGGTCTTTTACCAGAAGGCGGTTGTGGGTTGAGTCTCAGTTTGGGAGGATGGTGCGTCTCCAGGAGAAGTCTTAATAGCCACTAGAGCTGAAGAGAAACCATGTAGAACGTTTGGTAGGTGTTCTAGCTGGGGGCTGCACAGACTTGTCGACCTTACTGCTGAAGGCTAGCAGTGCCATGGAAAGGGCATGTCGTGCCCTACTGACCTGCGGAGTCTGGCCTCATTCTAACCCTTCTCCGCTGATCTACAGAGCTTCAAAGATTAGACACTGAACGTAACCTTCCAGGGTCCATATCTCTGGTTCCCTGAGGGGTAGTAATGCAATCCAGGGCTCTCTGGAAAGGGAACATCCTGCGGTACCGACCTGGCCTCATCATGGAATTTCAGAGTCGCTTCTTCCAGAGCATTCCCATCTCCTGTCATTTCAACCATGAAGCCATCAGTGATTAGTCAACGTCGGCTTACCTTCCACCAACTTTCATCACTTCAGTGCTAGCTAGCGAAACAGCTAGCGGGTTAGGGTATTAGCACATACATTAATAAACTGATCTCACTAGCTAGCCAGGTCTGAACCAGTTCAAGAGTAGTTAGTGACGTGCAACACAATTGTTCTCCTAGTTGATCAAGAAGTATTTACCCACTAGCTTGTTTCCGAGATATCAATACCGTTCCAACTCTGGAATGTTCGGGAATGGTGTGCTTGTACACGGCTTTCTGAGCCGACATGTGGTTTTAGGAAAAACATTGTCAAATTAAACATTTTTTTCCATTGAGAATGAAAGTGGTGGAGAAGTACACGCCCATCTGCTCGACCAACAGACACCGTTTCACATACAGGGCAGACCCCCAAGCACAGATTTAATGTTGACCTGCACTCATCTATTTGTCTTGTTTCTTCTTTGTCATTCTTCCCATAGAGACCCATTCATTTCCCACACCACCCCCACCCAACCCATTCAAACTCTACAGTCTCCTTTAGCCTACAGCCACCAAACCACATGTACTCACTCAGAACAGATCCCCAAACTTTAATCCATGGACATACGGACCCCCACAGAGCAGGCTCGTTATCCGGCTAGCAGCGATCTGTTTGTAGGTTGTTGCTTATCAGAGAACCCATGTGGGCACAATCTGACAGATAGCATGGAACAGTGGTGAGGACCCCTGGCTTTTACAGTTGTGGTATGTCCATTACCCAGATGGGCAAATCGACTTCCTTTCCTCCGGGGTCTCCCTCCTGCAGAGTTGAAACGTTCACGGTCCTGCTAATGGGGTTGGATCTCCGTTCCTCACGCCTATAACTCAATGATAACACAATCCGTTTGGATCATTAGAACTGATAAGCTGTAAATGATTAAGTTGTTGACCCCGGGCGTAAGTGGACACACCTGGCTGTAACTGGCTGCTGTGAAAGACGTTGAGCTGGGTAGAAAGGATCAGGAGACGGCTTTGACGACCCAGTCACTTGACTGAACACATGATCCCACATGACAGCTCTAATCAGAGTCTACAGCTCTGCTAGCCTTAACCAATATGAGTCTACAACTCTGCTAGTCTTAACCAATCAGAGTCTAGCTCTGCTAGTTTTAACCAATCAGAGTCCAACTCTTCTAGTCTTAACCAATCAGAGTCTACAGCTCTGCCAGTCTTAACCAATTAGAGTCCAACTCTTCTAGTCTTAACCAAACAGAGTCTACAGCTCTGCTAGTCTTAACCAATCAGAGTCTACAGCTCTGCTAGTCTTAACCAATCAGAGTCTACAGCTCTGCTAGTTTTAACCAATCAGAGTCCAACTCTTCTAGTCTTAACCAATCAGAGTCTACAGCTCTGCCAGTCTTAACCAATTAGAGTCCAACTCTTCTAGTCTTAACCAAACAGAGTCTACAGCTCTGCTAGTCTTAACCAATCAGAGTCTACAGCTCTGCTAGTCTTAACCAATCAGAGTCTACAGCTCTGCTAGTCTTAACCAATCAGAGTCTACAGCTCTGCTAGTCTTAACCAATCAGAGTCTACAGCCTGGCTAGCCTTAACCAATCAGAGTCTACAGCTCTGCTGGTCTTAACCAATCAGTCTACAGCTCTGCTAGTCTTAACCAATCAGTCTACAGCTCTGCTGGTCTTAACCAATCAGTCTACAGCTCTGCTAGTCTTAACCAATCAGTCTACAGCTCTGCTAGTCTTAACCAATCAGAGTCCAGCTCTGCTAGTCTTAACCAATCAGAGTCCAGCTCTGCTAGTCTTAACCAATCAGAGTCAGAGCTCTGCTAGTCTTACCAATCAGAGTCCAGCTCTGCTAGTCTTAACCAATCAGTCTACAGCTCTGCTAGTCTTAACCAATCAGAGTCCAGCTCTGCTAGTCTTAACCAATCAGTCTACAGCTCTGCTAGTCTTAACCAATCAGTCTACAGCTCTGCTAGTCTTAACCAATCAGAGTCTACAGCTCTGCTAGTCTTAACCAATCAGAGTCTACAGCTCTGCTAGTCTTAACCAATCAGAGACTACAGCTCTACTAGTCTTAACCAATCAGAGACTACAGCTCTACTAGTCTTAACCAATCAGAGTCTACAGCTCTGCTAGTCTTAACCAATCAGAGTCTACAGCTCTGCTAGTCTTAACCAATCAGAGACTACAGCTCTACTAGTCTTAACCAATCAGAGTTAACTGAAGTCTCCTTGTTGTAATCACCCTCACCTGAGCGGAGGTAGACCTAGCTCAGTCATGCGACGTCCCGACTGTGGCTGAGCCAGAGGACGGCGGGGTGTGGATGTCTGCGGTGTGAGGTAACGTGTGTGCGTGCTGTAAGGCGGTATTATCAAAGCCATCTGAGAATAACACATTAAACATCTGGAGCCGCCCCCAGCAACACTCCCTCTCTTCCTGCCACTTAACCTCAGCTGTCTTCCTCTAATCCTCCCTGCTCCGAGGCAGGAGCGTAGGCCGGTGATCATCGCTCTCAGAAGAGAACCTCGCTTTTGGTTCCATGGGTTTACTCCACCTTAAAACGGCTACAGTGGCAGTACCAATGCATTACAATACTGTAACGCTTGGTGTGTAGGTGTGACACGGTGAGACATGCTAACCAAGGACCGTAACCAAGGACAGGTCTTATCTCTGTACCTGACTGACCCAACAGCGAGCAGTGGTGTCCTCCATGAGTCCTCCTGTTAGTGCAGCACCATCGGCAGACGGCTGCACCACGCAGGACTACATGCACACAGACCGTTACCACGACTGTCCTTAACACCACGTCACCGTCACCAAAGACTGCAGTGGTGTCGTACCAGACTGTCATGGAGTGACTCAGAATGGCAGCGGGTCATCTTCAGTGACGAGTCCCGCTTTAGTCTTGGTGGAGACGCCCAACGAATCCGTGTGTGGAGGCACCGTGGTCAGCACAGAGATGAACAGCTTGTCCAGAAGGCCTGGTGTCACTCCACCTCCACCCCTACCGCACCATCTGCAGGAACTGTGTGAGGATGTTCAAGCTGCATGGGATGGATTATCACAGGACTCCATTAGGAACCTCTACAGCTCCATACCGAGACGTCTGGCGTGTTGGGTTAGCGAACACGGCGGCCCGACGCCATACTGAGAGACAGACTTCTGTATGTGTAGCTCAATAAATATTGATCATATCAGTCTAAATTTATCATCAGGTATTGATCCTGGTCACCTTTATCCTCCTTCCCAACAGCACCGCACTCCCACACCTCCTTCTGGGTGGAGCTGTTCTGTTAACGATGAGTGTATGGGCGTCAGGGTGGTGACCAGTTCTGCAGGGGTGATGGCGAAGTTGTCTTCTCTGAGGTTTCCACGTTGTTAGCGTCGTTGTCGACGTTAAGCTGGGCTGAGGATGGATATCTTTGTTGGTTAGGGGACTACACCTCCACCGCTGGTCAGATCAGAGATAGAGATGGAGTACTGAGCTGGTAAAGGCTCATAGCGTCCACCGACACTCTGTAGCGTTTGTGTTGTATACCAGGGGATCTGTGTGGAGGGAGCTCTCTTTAGAAATGCCAAAGCCTCTCTGGACGTCTGGAGCCCATTTCTTAATTCGCCTGCCTTCCCTCATCGTACACATCTGGCACCCAGACACACGCTGAGCTAAGCTAAGCTACAGATGAAACCTGTTGAACTGTGTACGTACCCAGATCAAAGCACAGACTACCGTCTGCCTCTCTATAGGCAGGAGGCTCCCTCTGTCTCGTTTCAGCGTTGGCGTATCACCAGACTGATCAAGCTGGAGCGCTCCTACCAAACTCTGATCTAACCACGCCATAAAACA
>JAMWET010004615.1:20000-57500 GCA_024036415.1 Prochilodus magdalenae | reverse complement strand
GTGCCCCACCCACTCACTCTGACTCACCCACCCTCTCTCTGTGTCTCTCTCTCTCTGGCGGAACCGAGGCCCACGAATATAATACAGTTCTCTCTCTCTGTCCCTGCAGGCGGTCAGGACCCGAGGCTCCAGTCCTGCCCATCTCCGTTTCCCAGCAGCCCCTTGCCATCATCCCCCAGCTCCCCTCGCCCCGACCCATTTCCTAGCAACAGTCTGGGCCGGCAGCTCCAGCCTCCGCCGCTGCCGGAAAAGAAGCTGGTCAACCGCACCGTGTCAGCTCCAGGGGACCCCGGGGTGAGAGCGGTGGCCCGCGCTCGTCCACGGCTGCCCTTCGGCGGCTCGGAGATCAATGTAAGTGGCAGGGATGCTGCAACGCTCCAACCGTCCAGCCCTGTGGAGCCCCGGCCCGTATCGTCCTCCAGCGACTCGCTGGACGGTGGACATCGCCAGCCTAAGGGCCTCGGGCGTCTAGGGGTTCACAGCCGGGGAAGCGTAACGTCCTGCTCGTCACCGCAGCTGAGCACCATAGCGCAGCCCCATGGTGGGACCCACGGCTCGTCCTCTGGCATGAACCCAGTGGGCTCCACCCTGCAGCTCCACACCCTCCTGAGCAACATGGACAGCCGCGAGTGTGTCTACTCCAAGCTGGGCGGCCTGTACGCAGAGTCGCTACGTCGGCTGGCGCTGAAGTGCGAAGAACACTTCACCCAGAGCCAGAAGGACCAGCTGCGCTTCGACGAGAGCAACTGGTCACTCTTCAAACTGACCTGCAACAGGGCCAGCTGCCTAGCAGGGGACGCCGTCTACTACTCAGCCTCCTGCGCCTCCGACGCCAACAACATGTACGCAGTGAAGGTGAGGAGCTACTCTGATCTCGGCCCTAACTCCGGCCCTAACTCCGGCCCTAACTCCGGCCCAAACTCCGGCCCTAACTCCGGCCCTAACTCCGGCCCTAACTCCGGCCCTAACTCCGGCCCTAACTCCGGCCCAAACTCCGGCCCTAACTCCGGCCCTAACTCCGGCCCTAACTCCGGCCCTAACTCCGGATTCACATCATCAACATTCCATATACACTCCGAAGACACGTGTAGGTTCACCGGTGGTTCTAGATAGTCAGTAAAGTGTCTGTATGTGTGTTCTAGACATGGAGAACCTGATTCGGCCACCACTCACCCAACTCTACAGCCTCTACACTCTCACGGACCCTAACTCTCACGCTCTACCTACACTCCGGCCCTAACCGCTCTCACTGACTCTACACCTCCCACCAAACCCGCTCTCCCTGACTCCACACCTCCCCACCAAACCCGCTCTCACTGACTCTACATAGTCAACACCAAACCCGCTCTCACTGACTCTTCACTCACACAAAACCCACTCTCACTGACTCTACACCTCACACCACACCCGCTCTCACTGACTCTACCCGTCCCACCACACACGCTCTCACTGACTCTACACCTCCCACCAAACCCGCTCTCACTGACTCTACACCTCCCACCAAACCCGCTCTCACTGACTCCACACCTCCCACCAAACCCGCTCTCACTGACTCTACACCTCACACCAAACCCGCTCTCACTGACTCTACACCTCCCACCAAACCCGCTCTCACTGACTCTACACCTCACACCAAACCCGCTCTCACTGACTCTACACCTCCCACCAAACCCGCTCTCACTGACTCTACACCTCCCACCAAACCCGCTCTCACTGACTCTACACCTCCCACCAAACCTGCTCTCACTGACTCTACACCTCACACCAAACCCGCTCTCACTGACTCTACACCTCACACCAAACCCGCTCTCACTGACTCTACACCTCACACCAAACCCGCTCTCACTGACTTTACACCTCACACCAAACCATCTCTCACTGACTCTACACCTCACACCAAACCCGCTCTCACTGACTCTACACCTCACACCAAACCCGCTCTCACTGACTCTACACCTCACACCAAACCCTCTCTCACTGACTCTACACCTCCCACCAAACCCGCTCTCACTGACTCTACACCTCCCACTTTAAATGACTGATTGACTCTCTGAGGGGGAGTTTAAGTGCTGGGTATGGTGAGGAGCTAATCTTCCTGAGCAGTCCAGTATTAAGGGACCCGGTGAATAAGGGCGGTGAAAGAAGGGGCACTGGAGGGTAGTATAGTTAGGATGTGTGTTTGGATGTTGGTGTATTTGACAGATAAAGAGAATCTGATTGTATCCGATAGCCGTGCCAGAGTGGATGTTGGGTGCGCAGTGTGCTCCTGACAGAGTTATTTATAAAGTGGCCCAGAGGGCTGCAGTACGCCGATACAACCTGATCCAGTGGTACAGATCAGAGTCAGAGGCTTGTCTCGGTGAGAGAACACACGTCCGACATACTACACACACAGACTGATAAATAATCACCAAGAGAAAAAATAAATGGAGAAGGTTATATAGGTAATCCATTCATCTGCAGGTCTGAAAAAACATTTACTGTAGAACAGTATTACATTAATTATACATTATTATTCATTTATTATATAATCTGTGTGTGCGTGTGCCCCTGTGTGCGTGTGCCCCTGTGTGCGTGTGCCCCTGTGTGCGTGTGCCCCTGTGTGCGCGTGCCCCTGTGTGCGCGTGCCCCTGTGTGCGCGTGCCCCTGTGTGCGCGTGCCCCTGTGTGCGCGTGTCCCTGTGTGCGCGTGTCCCTGTGTGCGCGTGTCCCTGTGTGCGCGTGCCCCTGTGTGCGCGTGCCCCTGTGTGCGTGTGCCCCTGTGTGCGTGTGCCCCTGTGTGCGTGTGCCCCTGTGCGTGTGCCCCTGTGCGCGTGCCCCTGTGCGTGTGCCCCTGTGTGTGCGCGCGTGCCCATGTGCGTGTGCCCCTGTGCGCGTGCCCCTGTGTGTGTGTGTGTGTGTGTGCGTGTGTCCCTGTGTGCGTGTGCCCCCCTGTGCGTGTGCCCCTGTCAGCTCTGTGTGGAGAGACTGTGTGAGAGCCGTGCAGGCAGACAGGATTTGGCCGCTGGGTCTGTAATGCTGATGTAACAGCGGAGTCACGTAACCCGACGCTGCACTGCCACACGATCATCTCCACTCCATCACATCCAGTTCCGTTAAACGGTAGATTGAGTTAAGCGGTAGCACCATGCGCGAGTATGATCTTTGTTCTGAGGTGCTGACTGATCTATAACACATATGTAATATATAATTGAAATGCTGTGTATTGATCGGTGTGGTGTATTGATCAGAGAAGCTTATTGATCGGTGTGGTTTGATTGCCACCTAGGCAGGAATCACTGTGCACTCAGGCGTCCCCGCAGCGTTAGTGCAGAGTTTGTATGTGTGTGTTGAGTCAGATGCCAAAGAGTCCTGCGTCATTCAGACTCGGTGTTCCCCATCCTACGCGTGTTCACTGCTGCTGCTGGGTCAGTTTCGCGCAGTGGCATGTGTTCTAGGAAATCTAACCAGCTCCTCCCCTGTTCCCTCTCTCCCTCTTTGTAGATCTGTAAAGGCCAGACCACCGAGGCTAAGCAGGCTCACCTGTATGGTCTGTCCGTCCAGCAGAACATTCCCCCGCACTTCAACCTGCAGCAGGACTGCGGTCACTTCATCGCCTGTGTCCCCCAGAGCATGCTGCCCGGTGAGGACACCAAAGCCTCCGGCTCCTCCGAGCAGGAGCGGGTAGTGGTCATCACCCGGGAGGTGCCTCGGCAGAGTGCGGCAGACTTCGTCAAGGAATGGGCATCTTTCCACCGCGCCCAACCAGAGGTGTACGAACGGCGCGTGTGCTTCCTGCTCCTGCAGCTGTGTAACGGCCTGGAGCACCTAAAGACACACGGCGTAACCCACCGTGACCTCTGCTTGGAGAACCTTCTTCTGGTTCCCCACCGCCAGCCCCCGCAAGCCCTGGAGTCACCCTCCTCTGCTGACCCCCAGCAGCAGCGTCTGCCTCGCCTCCTCATCAGCAACTTCTCCAAAGCCAAGCAACGCGGTGGGAACAGCACGGAAGACTCTGTCCCCCGGGACCACGCACGCCTGGCCCCGGAGATTGTCTCGGCGGCACAGTACCGCAAATTTGACGAGTTCCAGACAGGCATCCTGATCTACGAGCTCCTCCACCAGCCCAATCCGTTTGAGGTGACGCCTGCTCTCCGCGAGCAGGAATACCGAGCCGAGGACCTGCCACCCATTCCCGCTGTCTCCATCTACTCGGCTGGGCTCCAGCGCCTCGCGCGCCTGCTGCTCCAGCCTGACCCCATCAAGCGCATACACATCCAGGAGGCCAAGCGCGGGCTGCAGAGCTTGCTGTGGGGCCCGAGGAAGGAGCTCATGGAGCAGCAGATGAGCCGCTCTGGAACTGGAAGCTTGGAACAGCCCCGGCACGACGGCCTCCTAAACTGGCTGGATGTGAAGAGAGCTCTGCTGATGATGAAGTTTGCAGAGCGCTCGCTGGAGCCCGAACGGAACGCCGAGCTGGAGGACTGGCTGTGCTGCCAGTATTTCTCCACCGCACATCCGATGTCCCTGTGTCACACTGCTGAACTGCTGTATTCAATTAGGGCCCCGCACTGAGGACTTTACGGCTGGGGGGGCACGAGCAGCTGTGGAAATGATGCGTCAGTGGTCTCTTACTTTCCTCCTGGAGATCCGCCTTTCTGTAGAATCCGATGGTTGGAGATCAGCTTAGCAGGAAGGAGGATAACCATGAGAAGGACTGGGGACCACCGATTACCATACCACACATAGACCAGTGGTCCTCAAACCAGTCCTCAGGGCACATGGTCCATCTTTGTGTGTTGACCAGAACTGTGGACCGTCTAGTGTCTCCCGAGGTCCGGTCTGAGGACCGCTGGTATAGACGGTCTCAAACTTCCTGAAAACAGCAACGGAAAATGTGATCCCGACTTCCAAACAATTCCCATTTGACTTCCTTCCTGTTTGAACATTCGCTGCTTCAGCCGTCTGCTTTCGGAGCGAACCCAGGCTTCCTTTAGGAATGGAGTGGAGTATCAAAACCCATCACCCCCTCGCTGGTCTGAGGAACTGGGACTCAGAGACTCACTAACTCGATTCTGCCTCTGTCTCTGTATCCTATTTATTCCCTGTGCCAACAGCAGCCGTGTCCGAACACAAAGCCTCTGGAATATCCCTGCTGGAATGGAAGTGCGTTTCCAACCTTGAGTCCCCTTTGAGTTCTGCTTGTGTCTCCCTGTTGGACATTACGGGGGTCTTCCAGTAGGGTTGTTTCTCCAGCCGTGCATATATATTCTGAGTAGAAGCTACACCGATCCTCCACCTTCTGAGTGGTGTGGGAGCTGTTTGTTTATCGCTAGGTTTGAGCGGTTAGCACTTAGCCAGCGAGGTGTTGCTCTTCTGCTCTCTCCAAAAAGCTTGTCCCAACTCTGGAAGGCAACTGTGAAGCATGCTTTGGGAGCTACTGAGGGTCCGCCCAGAGTCTGATCTGGTTCCAGTGTTGTGTTCCTCAAGGCGCAACATGCTAGCTTAGAGCTGGAACGAGCTATCAGGTTGGAAGAACCTTCAGAGTGACCGTCCTGACCTGGTTTAAAAGCCGGAAGGGAAAGTGGAGACCGGCATGCCCCCCGTCCGGAGGGACGGTCTCTACCCAGAGCATTTAACAGCGGGCAGCCCCTCGGAGGCCCAGAGAAGACCATGTGGGTCATCCTGTAAACAGCCAGCCCGCACGCTGACTCAGCGAAACACTGCCACAGTGGCGGCGGAGCGAGAGAGTGAGCTAGAGAGGAGATATCTGAAAGGGGACCGTAAGCACAGCCGGATACGTGGGCGGCTCTCCTCGTAAAACACAGGCGAACATCTCGCCCGCTTTTAAGTCAGAGGCTCATGTGGGCTTCATTAACTCACTGGGTTTAAGTTCACTTGAGAATGACCTGCTGTAAACCTCGTACAGACCCTCCAGCCAGAGGAGTTCCCACCCCCTTCCCCAAGTGTACTCAGACTAGACACGCTGGGTGTCTGGAGCTTGCTTGTAGAGCGTCAGGCCTGGAACTGACAGTTAATAACCCGGCCGGGTTAGAACAGAACCGCCATTCCGAATAGAATTCCGTATTAATGGAACGTCCCGCTCCTGCCCTCGTGTAGGTGTGGTACAGTCATTCATGTCCTCTCTCTCTACATGTTAACAAATAAAGACCATTCATTAATTTTCTACATGTGCACGCCGTCCTGCTCCCGGGCGCACTGGATCGGTTAACCGCCTGCTCCCATGCACGGCACTGGAATGTCGTAAGGTTGAGTCAGAGGGGCGGACCTTTAATTGTGAATTTCGGTTTCTTGAGTCCGGCAAAATTTCGAACCCCAATTTTTAGCTCAGGTAACTCGTACTGCTGCTCGTCACTCTCTAACTGGAGTCACATGGCGCTGGATGTCATGGTAACGCCTACTGTAAGTGGTATGCTAAGGGTAATCGAGGATCGGATCACTGCTCGTGTAGACTTTCCTCAGGTTGTGGATCAGAGTGCCGTATAAACTCCCTTATGGTTGAATTAGATGAATCCCTGCTGGTAGACACGGCTGCTGTCTCGAGGTCAGTGGCTCACGGCTACGCAGTACCTCGGTGGTGTATCAGCACGCCTCACAAGCTGCCGGTGTTGTATCTGATTCCACTCCCCCCATTCAAATTCCTGCTCCCTTCACTGAACATGGGCCAACAGCGAGCAGCTCTGGAACCACAGGCAGCAACCGTGTTCAGAAATGTTAGTACAGCTGCATATTCGCAATATCAGCACACCAGTGTTCAGCACACCAGTGTTCAGCACCACGCTTCCTCACCGCTTCCTCACCCTAAACAGTAATATATCAGCACTGCTGCGTTCACCTCGTCTTCACCGTGACAAATAAACACATACACACGGAGCGAGCGACGATCACGACTGACCACCCTCGTGACCCAACAGGGTTAGTTCAGAAACACAGGCAGCATGTCGTATACGCAGAGACAACACAATGGAGTGGTGGAGTCCCGTACGGTCTGGGGGATGTGAGGACCGTTAGCGCTATGCTAACTGCGGGTGGTATAACTTCCGTTACTTGCTCAGAGAAGCTCCAGACGCCCGGCATGTCTCAGCTATGTTGGCTGAAATCGTGGAAACCGGCAGAGTCAGCGGTTTGGCTGAACCGTGGCAGGTAACCCCTCCAGCGTCCGCTGTAGTCACACCGTCCCCCGTTCTAAACCTGTGGTCACTGTAACTGTGTGAAATCTGGATTATGGATTGTTGATCCGGCGAGAGAGATGAGGGAGACGGAGCCCTGCTGTAAATGTAAGATGCCGATCTGAGGCGGGAGATGCTGTGAAGCTGGAATTTCACTGAATTCTCGTTCCTTTGAAGAGGACACCTGTACATAAACTGTTAGACGCGGCGGGTCGAGCAGGTCTTAACGGCGATCGGCCTTTCTGAGCCCTGGAATTTTCGGATCACTGGAATGCCTTTGTTTACTTGGTGGTGTATTTGTTTTTTGTTGTGTCTGGAGCGGATTGGTCTGTGCATGCTTTAGCGCCGTGAAGCTGTGCGGCGTCTCCGAGACGGCCGCAGACGAGGCCTCAGACCGCAGGACGAGAGACGGTCAGGGGTGGTGTGAAGACTGAACGAGGTGATGACCTTAGGAGCGCTCCAGACGTGTATGTCCTGTATTAACCTGCCTACTGTGTACTGACCACTCCGTCTGCACCTGCCAATAAACTGTACATACGTTTTCACCCTCTCTGGAGGAGCGTCTTGTTTTTGGAGCTGCTTTCTGTTTCCAGGGCGTCTGTCACAGTCAGCGGAGGAAAACATGTCCCTTCACGGGAAACGCACACGGACAGGCTGTTTACTCATTCCTGGTTATCTCTCCGTCTACCTGCCCTCCATACATGAAAGGATTAGCAACAAAGCTCAGCCACAGTCCTGTTCAGGCAGACGTCCACAGTCCCGGTCTCTAATCTGTCCCCCGCTTCAACAAGCATAACATAAAATAACTGCAGACTGCACATGAGTCTATAACTCTAAACTCCACATGGTATAGACCGAGTCTGTTCTACAGTTTCTCATTAGGGCGAGTGTATAACTCTAAGCTCTAAATGTAGGTACTGTGGTATAGACTGAGTCTGTTCTACAGTTCCTCATTGGGTCGAGTGTATAACTCTAAGCTCTAAATGTAGGTACTGTGGTATAGACTGAGTCTGTTCTACAGTTCCTCATTGGGTCGAGTGTATAACTCTAAGCTCTAAATGTAGGTACTGTGGTATAGACTGAGTCTGTTCTACAGTTCCTCATTGGGTCGAGTGTATAACTCTAAGCTCTAAATGTAGGTACTGTGGTATAGACTGAGTCTGCTCTACAGTTCCTCATTAGGTGGAGTGTATAACTCTAAGCTCTAAATGTAGGTACTGTGGTATAGACTGAGTCTGTTCTACAGTTTCTCATTAGGTGGAGTGTATAACTCTAAGCTCTAAATGTAGGTACTGTGGTATAGACTGAGTCTGTTCTACAGTTTCTCGTTAGGTGGAGTGTATAACTCTAAGCTCTAAATGTAGGTACTGTGGTATAGACTGAGTCTGTTCTACAGTTTCTCGTTAGGTGGAGTGTATAACTCTAAGCTCTAAATGTAGGTACTGTGGTATAGACTGAGTCTGTTCTACAGTTCCTCATTGGGTCGAGTGTATAACTCTAAGCTCTAAATGTAGGTACTGTGGTATAGACTGAGTCTGTTCTACAGTTCCTCATTGGGTCGAGTGTATAACTCTAAGCTCTAAATGTAGGTACTGTGGTATAGACTGAGTCTGTTCTACAGTTCCTCATTGGGTCGAGTGTATAACTCTAAGCTCTAAATGTAGGTACTGTGGTATAGACTGAGTCTGTTCTACAGTTCCTCATTGGGTCGAGTGTATAACTCTAAGCTCTAAATGTAGGTACTGTGGTATAGACTGAGTCTGCTCTACAGTTCCTCATTAGGTGGAGTGTATAACTCTAAGCTCTAAATGTAGGTACTGTGGTATAGACTGAGTCTGTTCTACAGTTTCTCATTAGGTGGAGTGTATAACTCTAAGCTCTAAATGTAGGTACTGTGGTATAGACTGAGTCTGTTCTACAGTTTCTCGTTAGGTGGAGTGTATAACTCTAAGCTCTAAATGTAGGTACTGTGGTATAGACTGAGTCTGTTCTACAGTTCCTCATTGGGTCAAGTGTATAACTCTAAGCTCTAAATGTAGGTACTGTGGTATAGACTGAGTCTGTTCTACAGTTCCTCATTGGGTCGAGTGTATAACTCTAAGCTCTAAATGTAGGTACTGTGGTATAGACTGAGTCTGTTCTACAGTTCCTCATTGGGTCGAGTGTATAACTCTAAGCTCTAAATGTAGGTACTGTGGTATAGACTGAGTCTGCTCTACAGTTCCTCATTAGGTGGAGTGTATAACTCTAAGCTCTAAATGTAGGTACTGTGGTATAGACTGAGTCTGCTCTACAGTTTCTCATTAGGTGGAGTGTATAACTCTAAGCTCTAAATGTAGGTACTGTGGTATAGACTGAGTCTGTTCTACAGTTTCTCGTTAGGTGGAGTGTATAACTCTAAGCTCTAAATGTAGGTACTGTGGTATAGACTGGGTCTGTTCTACAGTTTCTCGTTAGGTGGAGTGTATAACTCTAAGCTCTAAATGTAGGTACTGTGGTATAGACCGAGTCTGTTCTACAGTTTCTCGTTAGGTGGAGTGTATAACTCTAAGCTCTAAATGTAGGTACTGTGGTATAGACTGAGTCTGTTCTACAGTTTCTCATTAGGGCGAGTGTATAACTCTAAGCTCTAAATGTAGGTACTGTGGTATAGACTGGGTCTGTTCTACAGTTTCTCGTTAGGTGGAGTGTATAACTCTAAGCTCTAAATGTAGGTACTGTGGTATAGACCGAGTCTGTTCTACAGTTTCTCGTTAGGTGGAGTGTATAACTCTAAGCTCTAAATGTAGGTACTGTGGTATAGACTGAGTCTGTTCTACAGTTTCTCATTAGGGCGAGTGTATAACTCTAAGCTCTAAATGTAGGTACTGTGGTATAGACTGAGTCTGTTCTACAGTTCCTCATTAGGTGGAGTGTATAACTCTAAGCTCTAAATGTAGGTACTGGGGTATAGACTGATTGTGATTTGTTGCTGTATATGTACGGGCTATAAAGCTAATGTAGCTAACCGATAGGAGAACCTGTTAGCTTGTTGCTTCTCCTGAAATCTGCCCGGTGATTTCCGAGCCTCCCCCTGCTCCCCCCGCCCGGCGCTCCCGTCACACCCTTGATCCTGCCATCGCTTTCTGCTCTGCATCCCCGTCTGAAAAGCTCATTCCAGCCTTTTTGTCATAGGTGGAATGTGTTGCTATGGAACGGCAGCCAGCGGAATGCAGTTCCTGAAGAAGACCCCACCGCCCCCCTCCCTGAACAAAAAGCTCCAGCTTGGCTCTTTTGTTTCCCCCGCTGACTGCCGGCTTGTGTCTCGCTGGCCTGAAACACATTACAAAGGGCTTTGTAAACAAGCCACAGTGGAGGCCCTCAGAGCGCTGATTAACTGAAACCCGAGTAAAGGGTTAATGTACCTGCGGCGGCGGAGCCGAGGTGGGAAGTCTGTCCGGGAAGTAAGCAGCTGGAGGATCGATGCCCCACGCTACCCTTCGGAAGTCTGGAGTAACTGATTTCAATCATATGAAGCCAACTGACATACAGAGGCATGTCCAAACAAGTCTGACCCACACAGCCAGTCTGATTCAGAACCAGAACTGGTCAGAACCAAAGTAATGTAGTGTCCGGAAGGATGAGCTGAGCTCCTGATGGACAGAGTGCAGTTCTAAATACATGACCGCCCAAATTATACCAATTATAATGAATTAAAATAAAATTTAATATTCATAAAAACCTTCTAATAAACACGCCCGGAATAACGCTCTAATAGAATGATCACCCGGGATGCAGCTGCGGGGAAACTGAGGTTGGCACAGTGGCTGAAATGCTGGATCTGTAAAGTGTAAAGTTTACTGTGTGGTGAGGAGTCTCTCTGCTCTCTCTCTCTCTCTCTCTCTCTCTCTCTCTCTCTGATCTCTCTCTCTCTGATCTCTCTCTCTCTGATCTCTCTCTCTCTGCTCTCTCTCTGATCTCTCTCTCTCTCTCTCTCTCTCTCTGATCTCTCTCTCTCTGATCTCTCTCTCTCTGCTCTCTCTCTGATCTCTCTCTCTCTCTGCTCTCTCTCTCTGATCTCTCTCTCTCTGATCTCTCTCTCTCTGCTCTCTCTCTCTCTCTCTCTCTCTGATCTCTCTCTCTCTGCTCTCTCTCTCTGCTCTCTCTTTCTCTCTCTCTCTCTCTCTGATCTCTCTCTCTCTGCTCTCTCTCTCTCTCTCTCTCTCTCTCTCTCTCTCTGATCTCTCTCTCTCTCTCTCTCTCTCTCTCTCTCTCTTTGCTCTCTCTCTCTCTCTCTCTCTCTCTTTCTCTCTCTCTCTCTCTCTCTCTGATCTCTCTCTACTCTCTCTCTCTCTCTCTTTCTCTCTCTCTCTCTCTCTCTCTTTCTCTGATCTCTCTCTACTCTCTCTCTCTCTCTCTCTCTCTGATCTCACTCTGCTCTCTCTCTCTCTCTCTTTCTCTCTCTCTCTCTCTCTCTCTCTCTCTGATCTCACTCTGCTCTCTCTCTCACTACTCTCTTTAAACTCTCTCTGATCTCTCTCTCTCTGCTCTCTCTCTGCTCTGTCTCTGATCTCACTCTGCTCTCTCTGATCTCTCTCTGCTCTCTCTCTCTGATCTCTCTCTGCTCTCTCTCTCTGATTTCTCTCTGCTCTCTCTCTGCTCTCTCTCTCTCTCTCTGATTTCTCTCTGCTCTCTCTCTCTCTGCTCTCTCTCTGCTCTCTCTCTGATCTCTCTCTGCTCTCTCTCTCACTGCTCTCTTTTGGTCTCTCTCTGCTCTCTCTCTCACTGCTCTCTTTTGGTCTCTCTCTGCTCTCTCTCTCTCTGATCTCTCTCTGCTCTCTCTCTCTCTGATCTCTCTCTGATCTCTCTCTCTCTGATCTCTCTCTGATCTCTCTCTGCTCTCTCTCTCACTGCTCTCTTTTGGTCTCTCTCTGCTCTCTCTCTCTCTGATCTCTCTCTGCTCTCTCTCTCTCTCTGATCTCTCTCTGATCTCTCTCTCTCTGATCTCTCTCTGATCTCTCTCTGCTCTCTCTCTCTCACTGCTCTCTTTTGGTCTCTCTCTGCTCTCTCTCTCTCTGATCTCTCTCTGCTCTCTCTCTCTCTCTGATCTCTCTCTGATCTCTCTCTCTCTGATCTCTCTCTGATCTCTCTCTGCTCACTCTGGGTTGTTTTAGAAGAAGTAGTGCTCAGTGGAGCGTCCATGTTTAGTTGAGCTCTGGGTCAGTTATCACCCCCGAACTGTTAATTACAGTCCCCGGTTACGATTACCCACGGTTCTAACGGTGCTACCAGGCTGGGAGGGTGACAGCGAGCAGTGCTTCCTCTGAGACACATGGAGCGTCACGATATACGTCACAGGTGAGTTCAACACAACTACCCACTCCCCGCTACGAATGGCGGTAGCGTCACTAGGAATCGAGACTATGATCTCACAATGATACAGCCAATGAGATGATTTAAATGTAGAACATGGATTATAAATTCATCTGGAGCAGCTTCAACCCGAGCACTCTGTCATCTCCGAACAGTCCAGGTGTGCACAGTTCTGTCTGAGTCGGTCAGAAGAGCGGTAGTCACCCTGGTCTGTGCTTTCATCCATCAGTATGTCTACAGTCCACATAGTCTCGTTTAAGATCATGGGAATTCTAGAGCTGTGTTTCTCAGGCCTGGCCCTGGACACGCACTGCGCTGTTAATGAGCTGATCACCTGGATCAGGTGTGCACGGAGCAGGGCAGTGGGTCCAGGGCTTCCAGGAACAGGGCTGAAAACAACGCACCAGGACCTGCTCCCACTCTGCTGAGGACCCTCCACACTGATCAGCAAGCCGGGTGAAGAGAGAAGAAGGTTTTAACGACAGGACAGACTGCGACTGTTTACGGAGGTCACATGGAGATGGTGGTCAGCTTTTGGCTACTTGGATCAGTTATTAATAACAGAGGATCCAGCGCTCAGGAAGTTCCACACAGATCAGAGCTCCCTTCTATAGCCCAGACCACCAACCTGAAGCTCTTACATTGGAGAAGGTCATGTTATTCGGAAGAGAAACTTGGACATTCTGGAGAAACCTCATCCACATGGTCACCTGGAGTTAATAACTAAACAACAACAACAACAACAAACGACAACTTCCCTGAAAAATCACACCAAGGCTCCAGCGGCCACGCTTAGAGACGGCGCCTTGTCTCTCTGTGCTATACTGACATCTAGTGGTCACTTCAAATTTACATGCAGCGTCCAGCACATTCAGCAGAGGGAGACACGAGCTCACAGACCCGAGCAGCTGCACTCAGACCTACCTGCTCTGGTCTCACCTGTGAGTTCTGAAAAGGGCGCTGACCGGCCTGGATATAGAAATGCAGGGAGGGGGGCGCACTGGATTCTGAGAAGTGATGGGGGGTGGGGGGGGGCTGGATTTTGAGAAGTGAGGGGGGAAAAGCTGGATTGAGAAGTGAGGGGCTATAATGTTGGGGTTCATCTGGGCCTGATTGCTCTTCCGTAAAGCTTCTGATTTTGAGTTTTGCTGAATGAACAAACAAACTAGGAGACAGATGGACGAAGCTTACAGAGACAGGGTTTACCTGGTGTCCACGCCAGCCTGTCGGGACAGATATCTAATCTGCTGATCCGTTGGCCTCACGCTCTGCCGCTCGGCGGTTACATCACCCCGGAGGAGGAATAATGAATGACAGACAGGGTGTAAAACTTCAGCTGATCTTCAGACACGTAAAGATGTCCAGGCACGTCGCCCACGTCGCCCACGTCGCTCACCTCTGTGTACTTTGATCCACAAACCTGAAAAGGAGAGTGGGCACTGGGGCACAAACGTCAGGAGAGCTGATGTACGGTGATGTGAGGAAATAAGTGTGCCCCATGAGCCGATTCTCTGTTTGCAGATATGGGGAGATATTCAGATTTGCTCCTCAGGTTTCAGTAACTGGTACGGACACAGCTCAGCAGGCAGCTCCTGTAGCTGTGTACCCGCTCCTGACGTCCACAGGCGAGCAGTGGCTCCCAGTCAGAGCAGATGTAGTACCAGCATCAGACCACACAGGATGGGCAGCAGTTCAGCTCAGACAGAGATCAGACAGACTGTGAGCTCTGACAGACCTGAACACACTATAGAGGTAGGGACTAAACAGGTAGGGTTACCCAACACTCTCTGTCAGTGGACCCCTAGCTCTGCACCTCTTACCTAACACTCACTACCACACACTCCACTGAACAGGTAGGGTTACCCAACACTCTCAGTCAGTGGACCCCTAGCTCTGCACCTCTTACCTAACACTCACTACCACACACTCCACTGAACAGGTAGGGTTACCCAACACTCTCAGTCAGTGGACCCCTAGCTCTGCACCTCTTACCTAACACTCACTACCACACACTCCACTGAACAGGTAGGGTTACCCAACACTCTCAGTCAGTGGACCCCTAGCTCTGCACCTCTTACCTAACACTCACTACCACACGCTCCACTGAACAGGTAGGGTTACAAAACACTCACTGTCAGTGGACTCCTAGATCTGCACCTCTTACCTAGCAGAAACACTCTGATCCCGATGTCAACAATGACAACTCTGTCTTCATTTTTACATATTAGAGTGTATATCGTACAGTGTCGGTGTGTATATGGTCTATACCGTGTAGAGTGTATATCGTACAGTGACGGTGTGTATATGGTGTATACCGTGTAGAGTGTATATCGTATGGTGTCGGTGTGTATATGGTGTATATCGTATGGTGTCAGTGTGTATATGGTGTATACCGTGTAGAGTGTATATCGTACGGTGTCGGTGTGTGTATGGTGTATGTCGTACGGTGTTGATGGGTATATGATGTATACCATGTAGAGTGTATATCATAAGATGTTGGTGTGTATATGGTGTATATCGTACGGTGTTGGTGTGTATAGGGTGTATACCGTGTAGAGTGTATATCTTACGGCGTCGGTATGTATATGGTGTATATCGTACGGTGTTGGTGTGTATAGGGTGTATACCGTGTAGAGTGTATATCTTACGGTGTCGGTGTGTATATGGTGTATATCGTACGGCGTCAGTGTGTATATGGTGTATACCGTGTAGAGTGTATATCTTACGGTGTCGGTGTGTATATGGTGTATATAGTACAGTGTTGGTGTGTATATGGTGTATACTGTGTAGAGTGTATATCTTACGGTGTCGGTGTGTATATGGTGTATATCGTACGGTGTTGGTGTGTATAGGGTGTATACCGTGTAGAGTGTATATCGTACAGTGTATACACCCTATATCGTACGGTGTCGGTGTGTATATGGTGTATGTAGTACAGTGTTGGTGTGTATATGGTGTATACCGTGTAGAGTGTATATCTTACGGTGTCGGTGTGTATATGGTGTATATCGTACGGTGTTGGTGTGTATAGGGTGTATACCGTGTAGAGTGTATATCGTATGGTGTTGGTGTGTATATGGTGTATACCGTGTAGAGTGTATATCGTACGGTGTTGGTGTGTATATGGTGTATACCGTGTAGAGTGTATATCGTACGGTGTCGGTGTGTATATGGTGTATACCGTGTAGAGTGTATATCGTACGGTGTCGGTGTGTATATGGTGTATATCGTACGGTGTCGGTGTGTATATGGTGTATATCGTACGATGTCGGTGTGTATATGGTGTATACCGCGTAGGGTGTATATCGTACGGTGTCGGTGTGTATATGGTGTATATCGTATGGTGTTGGTGGGTATATGATGTATACCGTGTAGAGTGTATATCATAAGATGTTGGTGTGTATATGGTGTATATCGTACGGTGTTGGTGTGTATAGGGTGTATACCGTGTAGAGTGTATATCTTACGGCGTCGGTGTGTATATGGTGTATATCGTACGGTGTCGGTGTGTATATGGTGTATATCGTACGGTGTCAGTGTGTATATGGTGTATACCGTGTAGAGTGTATATCTTACGGTGTCGGTGTGTATATGGTGTATATAGTACAGTGTTGGTGTGTATATGGTGCGTATTGTGTAGAGTGTATATCTTACAGTGTCGGTGTGTATATGGTGTATATCGTACGGTGTTGGTGTGTATAGGGTGTATACCGTGTAGAGTGTATATCGTACAGTGTATACACCCTATATCGTACGGTGTCGGTGTGTATAGGGTATATACCGTGTAGAGTGTATATCTTACAGTGTCGGTGTGTATATGGTGTATATAGTACAGTGTTGGTGTGTATATGGTGTATACCGTGTAGAGTGTATATCTTACGGTGTCGGTGTGTATATGGTGTATATCGTACGGTGTTGATGTGTATATGGTGTATACTGTGTAGAGTGTATATCGTACGATGTTGGTGTGTATAGGGTGTATACCGTGTAGAGTGTATATCGTACGGTGTCGGTGTATATATGGTGTATATCGTACAGTGTTGGTGTGTATAGGGTGTATACCATGTAGAGTGTATATCGTATGGTGTTGGTGTGTATATGGTGTATACCATGTAGAGTGTATATCGTACGGTGTTGGTGTGTATAGGGTGTATACCGTGTAGAGTGTATATCGTACAGTGTATACACCCTATATCGTACGGTGTCGGTGTGTATAGGGTATATACCGTGTAGAGTGTATATCTTACGGTGTCGGTGTGTATATGGTGTATATAGTACAGTGTTGGTGTGTATATGATGTATACCGTGTAGAGTGTATATCTTACGGTGTCGGTGTGTATATGGTGTATATCGTACGGTGTTGATGTGTATATGGTGTATACTGTGTAGAGTGTATATCGTATGATGTTGGTGTGTATAGGGTGTATACCGTGTAGAGTGTATATCGTACGGTGTCGGTGTATATATGGTGTATATCGTACAGTGTTGGTGTGTATAGGGTGTATACCATGTAGAGTGTATATCGTATGGTGTTGGTGTGTATATGGTGTAAAACCATGTAGAGTGTATATCGTACGGTGTCGGTGTGTATATGGTGTATACCGTGTAGAGTGTATATCGTACAGTGTCGGTGTGTATATGGTGTATACCGTGTAGAGTGTATATCGTACGGTGTCGGTGTGTATATGGTGTATATCGTACGGTGTTGGTGTGTATATGGTGTATACCGTGTAGAGTGTATATCGTACGGTGTCGGTGTGTATATGGTGTATATCGTACGGTGTTGGTGTGTATATGGTGTATACCGTGTAGAGTGTATATTGTACGGTGTCGGTGTGTATATGGTGTATACCGTGTAGAGTGTATATCGTACAGTGTCGGTGTGTATATGGTGTATACCGTGTAGAGTGTATATCGTACGGTGTAGGTGTGTATATGGTGTATATCGTACGGTGTTGGTGTGTATATGGTGTATACCGTGTAGAATGTATATCGTACAGTGTTGGTGTGTATATGGTGTATACCGTGTAGAGTGTATATCATACGGTGTCGGTGTATATATGGTGTATATCGTACAGTGTCGGTGTGTATATGGTGTATACCATCCAGAGCAAAGGAAGTGCTGGGATCTACTAGGTTGTGATTTTCACACTGTTACCATAGCAACCCATGCAAACAGGGTAGTGACGTCTGGACACAAAAATCTGATCTGATCACTTGCAAATTACAGTACATACAGCCGTCTTCTAAGATCTGATTTAAGAATCCGATTCGCCTGCAGTCTGAACACAGCCTTGGCATCCGATTCAAGCAGGCAGAGCATCCAGGCCCTCTTTAGACTGCCAGCCCAAATCGGATTTTTGGCATTTCCCTATGGATGTCTGAGAGTTCAGGCTGCGCAAGAGCACATGAAATCCAGTTTTGCTCATCAAGTCCTGTCCGGTCTGACTGCTATGGAAGCTCAGATCAGATTTTCCAAGTGTTTTTGCTGCATCACTTGTAAAGCAACAGATCAAACAATATCAAATCCACAGCCCCAAAGATTCCTGTTTATGCCAGGGAATTTCTTTATGGAGGAGATGATGCACCTCGTGCGTCAGAATGCATGGCTACACGGTTACTCAGGGCGTGTCGTGGCCACACCATATTGTTTCCAGATTGTTTCAAAAGATCTGATTTAACCAGCTCAACACGTGGTTTGGATCCAATTTGCAGAAATCAGATTCAGATTTCATGTGTTTTTTGCTGTTCAGACTGTTAAAAATCAACCTGGATACAGAAAGTCAATGCCTAGAAAGTGCACCTGATTTCACCCTGACGTGTTTGGAGTAGTGATACGATTCTCCACATCAGAAAATTGTGTTTCTGATTATTTCAGTTATCTAACTGATATGAATGCTCTGGAATAATAGAATATACTGGACTTAATAAATTCCGGTTTAGCCTAGGATCAAGCAGGGTCTGCGATCCTAGCCATGTGGGAATATATTTTTTAGTTAGGCTCTAAAAGACCTTCAGCTTGCTCTGACATGTGGTCTGAAGCTGATTCTGCAGTCTAGACACAAACAAGGCCGAGCTGTTGTATTTCCAGAGCAGCTCTTCAGAGAAACTCTTGGCCCTGTTGCAGCGGATCGTGTAGGAGAGGGGGGGTGGCTGGAAATAAACACACGGCCGTTTTCGTTTCCTCCAGTGTTTTCTGCAGGGCTTCAGTAATTTTCCATTAGCTACAGCGACGCCCCCGCGGATCCTCTTCACTCCGCCGCTTGTTGTGTTTTCGGTTTCTCTGTCTGCTGCGTAGCAGCCCGAGCGGCCTACATTTCTCTCCCCACCCGCATTGGGGCATGTTCCGCCCCTCCCTTTCTAAGATTGGCTATTATACGGTGCGCTTCCCGCGCTACGATTGGTTACTGTTGTATACTGACAAACAGTCCACCCAATAGCCTGCCGTTTGGACCCCGTATGGCGGAATACGGGTGTGAACAGAGAGCCACATAACGCGATGCTACAGCGGCTTAGTTTTCACTTCGTAGCCGAGACGAGAGCAGAGTGAGGCGGCCGTGAAACGTCCCCGGGCCGGATGGTCAAATCCAACCTCCAGCGGATCCTGAACAGTCACTGCTTTGCTCGCGAAAAAGAAGGAAAAAGGCAAAACCAACCCAAGATGGACGCTTTAAGAAGTAGTAGTAATATTTGTGACATGATTGGCAAGTAAGTGGAAAATGAGCTGGTGGGGGAAGGGTTAGCTTAGCGCTTAGCCTGGCCTATCGCTTCCTACCTTATCTTGGTCTAGCTTAGCTCGGGCTAGCTTCTGAGTCGCCGTTGTTTTAAGAGCTTGAAGTTCGTGTTATCTGCTATTTTAGTTTTAATCGATCGGTTCGTATTTAGTTTGTCGTTTTGTGATCGAGCCAGGACTGTTTAATTTTTTAGCAACATGCTAGCTAACTAGCCGGCGAGCTAACGTTAGCCACAGCTGCTAGCTACTGTAAGAAAAATGTATTCGGCGCTTCCGGTTTCAGCTAACGAGAGATATGACTTCTTCTTCGTGTTGGACCTGTATATGATCACTCAGGACGTTATATGGTCGTGACATTGAGCCCTAATGGTGATGACGAACCATGCTAAGCTAAGCCGAGCGTCAGTGAATTTAAAAGGCCTGTGACGGATTAGCATAGCTAAGCTAACCGTGACGTTTGTGGCACCGCGGCTTCAGCGTCGCTGTGATCGTGTCTAAGTGTCCCATCACTGAGGGTTTACGGTCAGCTCTTGTGCTTTGTGTCTGTGTGACGTTATAACGTTGATCGTGAAACTGCTGGCTGGGAGTGTTTCCGCGTCGTCCGCGGTGACGTCGATGCTCTGGTGCGCCACCGTAGCCCGAGATCCAGTGATGACGTGACGCGGTGGTCCCTGGTCTCGCGCCCCCGTCCTGATTTCCCCTCCGCGGGTTTCCGGTCGCCAGTTTATCGATTATATGGAATGAATCTGACACGATCAGCGGCTCTGGGAGGAGGTAGTTATGTATGTGACGTTTGCGGGCATAAATATATACGTCAACAAACAAACAAACAACCATGTACACCTGACTCGAGCCCTGCTAGTCTTACAGTTGACTGTGATGACTCTAACTCGACTGGAGCTCGCTAGCTGAGTGTCCCTGGGAAGTGAAATCTGGATGGGGATATGAGGTTAGGCATCAGGTAGATATGACGTCTGTCCTGATGATGTCATCGTGCATTAGAACACGCCATTACATCCTGCAGTAATCTGGAAGCTGACTTCAGGCTCCTTGCACCCTGCAACAGGACGACTGGTAAACAGGTGTATCTGACCTCAGGTGCCAAAACGTGACCGCTGCATCATTTAAGGTGGAACCGGAGGAGCTGTTAAAGAGGATCCTGACTGGCGGCTCGTTTGAACCGCAGACAGAGCCGTTCTGTCAGCAGCGTGCGTCCTCGTGATCGTGACCCATCGGCCCTCGATAAAAGCTGCGTGTGGTTTCTCGGTTAACTATTATTAGCTTCCGCACGTCGAGAGCGTGCGATGCTTCTCTTTGTGCCCTCCGCCTGCAGTTCAGGCAGCCTGCTTGGCGGGCACATTCCACCTTAGACAGTAGAGGTGTGACTTGGCACGCCTGCTCCTGTGGTGCCCGTCTGGGTTTATTTATTGCCAGGTTGTATAACCGGGTTGTTCATTGTGTCGCGTCCAAACGCCTCTTGATGGTTTTATGCTTTTATTGGATGTGGCCTTGAGCTGTCAGCATTACCTGGTTGTGCAAGTTCACACCTGGAGTAGTTCTGCAAGGTCATGATGTACTCCGGCTTAGATAAGCTGATTTGTTTAAACTGCTGTATAAAAACAAAACCAGGCCAAATTATTCATATGAATACAGAAGATTAAAGTCCTCATTTCTCTTTACTGGTATGTCTTTATTTCTCCTTCCTCCAGTTTACCTGTGAGGTCCAGTTTAGGTTTATAGATAACGTTCTTTAATATGCCTCCCAGTTTTATCTGCTGGCTAACTTTCCCTCAGACTAGGTCAGCGCCGATGCTGTACGGTGATGATATGATATCAGATGATGAGATTACATTATAATTATTACTCATGTTTAACGTGTGTCTCTGTGTGTTGCAGTCTGTCTCTACGCTGTAGTAGTACCCCTGGTCCTGGGCCTCTGTGGTGCTCCTGATGCCCCTCTCCCACCCCTGAAGATCCCAGGTGGGCGAGGGAATGGCACACGGGATCACCCTCCCACAGCTCGGCCGCTGTATTCAGTGAGTTCACACGCACACACGCGCCATGTTGATGTAGGTTTAACTAAACGCAGAGTTAAAGAGAGGTGTGTATTAGAGTGAGCTCTGATCTGGACTGCCTGTTAGAAGCTAGAACCGAGTTCTGAGTTTAGAAGCAGAGTAACAGAGGGTCTTCATGTGTCCTGTATTTTGGGCCAGCGCCAGTCAAACTTAGATCACCATTTGTGGTTCTCTGTAGAGCCAAATCAGCCAAGTGTGAAGAACCGCCTCAGTATGCAAAGAGGCACGTGGTTCTTTACGTGTCCACGGTTCACAGTAGGCCTGGTTCGGTTGTTGTGCCCAGAACGGGTCGTAATTCCCCCGAAAACGTTATGGTTGGTGAACTAGGCTCAGTGTCTTCACTAGAGAACCCTTGAAGAACCATCCTCAAGAACAGGGAAGTGAGTGAGAGGAGCAGGAAGTGGCTGTGTTCACTAACCGTGACGGACGGCCGACTGATCTTATTTAAAAAGCGCGTTTGGAATGGAATGTTTGGGCCAGTGTTCCTATTGGCTCGCTAATGCTGAGGAGCAGGAGTCGTCTCGTGATGAACGGCTGAGGTGTGGTGTTCTGGCCGGTCGGTGCTCAGCCCAGGTGATACTGATGTTCCTGATAGAGGAACGTGTTTGTTTAAACAGGTGTTTATTTTGGAGCCGTGTTCCGATCGGCTCGTAGACGGGGCTGGGAATGAGGAGACGGCAAACGACAGCACGCAGAGCGTTTACATGACCATGTGAAAAATGGACCTGTGGGTCACCATGCAGCTCGTGTACACACACACACACACACAGGCTACATCCCATCACATGACCTTGTGGTATCAGTGTGCACACCCACACACCTCGCGCCTCAACAAGGTTTCCATTGTTTATCTGTGCAGGCGTTCGCTGCTTGTATACGGAGCCGAGAGCTTTTAGCAGCTTCGTGTGAAGGCGAACGGCACTTTCAGGAAGTGCTGCTGGGAGAAGGTTCTGGAATCTGAGCTCAGATCTCGACTCTAGATAACGTTTACGTTGTTTGAGAACAGTAAAGCCGTCCACTGAACTGAAGCCATTCACTTTGTGGTTAGACGATTGTTGATTAGTCTCGGTTCTAGCTTGTCTCTAGCTTGTCTCTAGCAGCATGCGGTTGCCAGTTCTGGAGAATTGGATTCCCTGCTTATTCGGTCATTGTGAAATGGTTCAGATGGTGTTTACAGTGGTGGAGCAGCTAACAACACAGCTACAGTCACACACATAAAGACATTTAGTTTACTGTTCAGAGCCACCTGGGAAGCTACACCTGTCCTCTGAGTTTATACATGGGAGAAGGATGGTGATGATGGACGTTATTTTGTCTCGCCACACTCTCCATGAATTCCTCCACCGTGAACGGATTTTAGAGCCTGAATCATCTCTGGATGATCATACAACAACACATCAGGCAGCGCACTCCATAGGCACCTTCTGTGAGGGAGCTTTTAGAGGGAGACGTCTGGTTACCTTCACCACCACTGTGAACAGCTCTGACTCAGCACCACTCTGAATGAGCTTTATGTCTTCAGCTGAGTTCATGTCGAGTTCATTCTCTATCTATCTCTGTCTGTCTGTCTGAGTAGGACAGGAAGTTGACTGTGACGGAGCAGCCTGCTGGGGGCGGTCGCCCCGGGATATTGCACTTCCAGAGCCGGCCCACCGTCTCCCGGGTGATTAACTGGGAGGCGGTACTTCGTGGGGACGGCCTCTACGTCGAAATCCCTAACGACCCGCTTCCAGAGGGCAGCAAGGAGAGGTGAGCTCCGGGGTCAGAGGGAGGGTGGCGGTGGTCGAGCGCCAGGGGAATGATTTTTAGCTACGAGGCTAATGTAGCTAACAAGCAATGAAGGCTTATACCCCACCAGTTAGCCTGATGCTTGAATGATCTCCAAGTGAGATGTTCAGTGTCTGTTCTACTCAGGGACTGACGTTCAGGCTGCAGCCCAGCTGCACGCCGTGTGACGGTCATTGCTTTAAACGGTACGTAGTAGTCAGTCAGGGACGTGTACGGTTAGCCCCCGGGTCAGTAGCGAGATGGAATGAGAACCTGGTTTGGATGTGTGTGTTTGAGCGGGTCGTGTGTAACCTGTGTTTCTGACTCTTCCTCCCAGTTTTGCTTCACTGCTGGAATTTGCTGAAGAACATCTGAAAGTCGTCAGCGTGTATGTCTGCTTTTACAAGAACAGAGACGATCGTGGTATGTATATCATGAAGTTACTGTCTGGGTGTTTATATTCAGTGTTTGTCTCGGAGAGAGTGATTGGGAATAGTTTGTCCTCTTTAAAGGAAAGAAGCCTGCACTGAAATGGAATAAACAATAGACTCTAATGTGGGGGCATTAGCATGATGCTAACTGCTAGGACAGTACTAGGACATGCTAGCATTTTAAACATGGTTAATGCTGTTAGCCGCATGCTAATCCGCTGCCCTCACTGTTTAATTTGCATTGGCATATCAATGTAATTAAATATCTACCAGTCACGCCCGTACTATTTAGTTAGCTATGCTAGTTAGCATGGAGCTAATGCTAGTAGCTAACGTTCCCTGTGCTAGCTACTGGCTCCATCTGGACACCAACACACAGTAGATTAAAGTTGATCCTCACTATGGAGCTCTCAGTTTAAGATGATCTGCTCCATCCGGCACACACGGATACAATCACACAGCATGGCTGCTACTTACAGGCTGCTGTAGCAGAGGTCCGGGCTGTGTGGGTTCCTTTACAGAGGAGTGTGTGCGGACCCTGACAGCGGGGGATGCTAGGTTCGGTTCTGGTGGTTCTCTGGTGCGGCGCCGTGTTAACCCGTGGTCTCTCTTCTCTCCGCAGCTAAGCTGGTGCGTACGTTCAGCTTTCTGGGCTTTGAGATCGTGAATCCGGGCCATTCCCCCGTCCCTTCTCGACCCGACGTTTTCTTCATGGCCTACAACTTCGACAGGGATTCTTCTTCCGATGAAGATTAGTTCCACACCCGAGACCTTCGACCCCATTGGCCCTCTTTTAATCCCATTAAATCCCATTTATTCCCGTACCTTACCTTCCCACAAGGCCTTTCCACCCCCTTTCCCGAGTCAGCCCCTCCCTTTTCAGACGTGAGCGTTCCTCCGGCCCTCCGATGCTTTTGTGTTGAATACAGCTGGATTTTCCGTGTAGTGTGGCTCGTTTTTATTATTTACTCCTCCCTCTCCTTCCCCGTGTCCGTTTTAGTTTGGTTAAGTCCATGTTCTTGTTACAAGGGAATCATCCTGCAAGGGAATTACGAGCGTGCTGCAATTCTCAAATATCAATCAGTTTCTTCTTTTTGGTTATTGCTTGTTCTGTTTTATGAAAAGTCAAAAGAAAAAAATTGCTTTTGAATGTACAAAATAAAAGGTCACTCAGTTTACACGTCTGGGTACGTTGGCGCAGTGTTTTGATTGGCTTGTGAACTCGTCCTTTTACCTTTTTTGTTTTTTTTAAGTGCTTTAATGTTTAATCACACCCAGTGCTTTGCTGTTACCTCCGCACGGACCCCTTGTGGTACTTCACAGCTCGGTGGGACGGCGTCGGCCCGGTCAGGTGAGAAGGTTGACCTCTTGGTTTTACTGATGGAGAGCAGGTCATGACCGAGTTCGGCCGGCCGTGTGGGTACAAAGCCAGAAGGTCAAGTAACATCGCAGTGCTTCTTGCCTCCTCCTTCCTGATGTGTGGACTTTAAAGCTTCCTTTGTTTTTGTTTGGACAGTTTCTTGCTGTGCTCCTCCTCAAGCTCTCATTCCTCCCCCTCTTTATTGTCCCTCATGCCTGGTGGTTTGGACATTTTGATGTACTTGCATAGTGGTACCTGTTGTGCTTCTGTGATAATAAAAAGATTTAAAATAAAAGGGCGTGTGACGTCTGTTCGTCTGCTGGTCCTCAGGTTTATGTTTTTACACCCACCTTGGTCTTTATGGTAGCACCATAAACCGAGTTCTGGGGAACGAGCGGGTACAGCTCAGTTTATTAGGCAATACGACGTAGGAGCGCTCAGCACAGTTCTCAGAACAGTAACCGCTGACGCAGTGAGAAAGCCCTCTGATTAAAATCTCTTTGAAGTGTAACCAGTTTTTCAAAATTACATAATTGATAAGTTTGTTAATGGCCTGCAGTAAAACACGTTTACAGTGGTGGTGAATGGAACCGAACACCCCCCAGGTGGGATGGATATGAATAAGCGGCCGCAGGTCTTTGATGTCGGTTTATGACAGGTCTGGAAAACTGTGTCCCTAAAATCCGTTCCTCATGGAGGGATCCGAGCAGACCAGGTAGTCTCGCAAAGAAAACTTCCCACCTCTTCACAATCAGCCTTCCACATGAAGCTCGGAAGACGCGTGTGGGTTTGCTGGCGGTTCTGGATAGTAAATAGAACTTCTGTGTGTTGTAGCTATGGAGAACCCTTAATCCTTATCAGAAGAATCAAGGTTCCCGCCTGTCTTGGGATCCTGTGTAAGCTCTAGATAGCTGTTCAGTTGGTTGTACTTCTGAAACACAGCTACCCTTTTGAAAATGGTTCCCCAAGGGTTCTTTAGTAAAGGCAGTTGTTCTAGATGGAACCAGACTCAACGAAAAAACTGCAGGGTGAAATGGTTGTCTAGGTTAAGGGGGAATGTGTTATATAAGGTTATATATAGAACCCAAAAGGGTTCTTCGATTGTTACAGTATAAAGAAGAAGGAGAAGAAGGTGTTATATGGAACCACATGCAGAACATGGAACCATGGGAACATGGTGACCTCACATTCTGTTCATATCTCAAATAGTCAATTTTACAAACATGTCCTATATATATATATAGTTTTCTAGAACAGCAGTAAGCAGTAACCGGGTTCTAGCGATCTCCCACTTGTAGAACACCGGAGGGTCTAGAGTTTTGACACTGTGTAACATTTTAAAGCAGTTAATTAAAGGGTCTACCAAACCTAATTAAAGGTTCCAGACACCACTAATAACCACGTTCCGAGGTTAGAAAGGTGTCATCTGACCTGCTGACCTTGGTTATGAAATCCTCATTCCCAAATTCAGCATCCAACCACTAGGTGTCATCACACGCTTTAGTACCAGGCCGTGCTCCGCTCTCAGGACCAACCTTCAGGAAATAAAAGCTGTGGGGCCTGGAACTCTGGATGAGGATCTGAAATGCAGGCCTGTTCTGTAATGCTGATGTTTAAAGTGAGGTGCCCTGTCGTTTCTGTGTTCCGTGTTTTTTTAAGTGCCAGTCTAAGCTGGCTTATGCTGGCTCAGCCGGGCACCCAGCATGGCCCTGATGGTTGACCAGCATGCCAACATCCAAAGCACAACATATGCTTGTTCCTCGAACAGGAGGACGATCCAGCTCTGGCTCCAAGCCCGAGGATCCCCAAACAGCTGCCTGTGTGTGCCAGATCCAGGCCTCCGGCGCAGGCTCGGTTCTCTAAACCAGTTTGGAGTTCCTTCAAAACTAGAACACCGTTCTACCACCACGAGTGTGAGAGCATTGGAAGGGTGGTTTAGCATTAGCGTAGAAAGAGTGTTTTATATGGGGACACAGCTAGCATGGTTAGTGCTAACGAGGCTACATTAGCGCTGCTCGCTAGCCACCGTGCTCATCTACACTGTAGGTTGGCTAAGCGTGTCAGACGGATGGTATAATCAGGACTCCCTCATTTTTACCACTGCTAACATGATGCTACGGTCTGCTAGCACCTCTGGGGCTGTCCGTATGAACCGCTATGCTAAGCTATCTGTGGCCCGTCTTCACTGTTCCATCCTGTTTAGCACCGCTTACAGCAGGGGCCTCAAACTCAGCCACCACAAGGGCCAAATATCCCAACAGCTCCGTGGACAAGGTAACCGTCGCCTTCGTCTCTGCCTCTGCCTCTCTGCCTCTGCTGTCTGTCTCCGTAATGATGCTGAGTGTATCCTTTCATCATGGCCACAAACCTCTCTGGGAAAACACCGTCAGCTCCATCCCTATCCTTATCAGAAGGAGCAAGGTATTCCCACCTGTCCTGGAATTCCCTGTGTGCACTGTCCACATTTTCCTTTTGGTGTTCTAGATAGGTGTCTACATTGATTGTACTGCTGAAACCCAGCTACCCTCTTTAAAAATGGTTCTATAAGGGTTCTTTAGTAAAGGCAATGGTTCTAGATAGAACTACGAAGACTCGAAGAAAAACTGCACGGTGAAATGGTTTTCCAGGTTGATGGGGAATGGGGTGTATAAGGTTTTATATAGAACCCTAGCTGGTTCTTCTAATGTTACGGTGTAAAGAACAATAGAAGAAGAAAAAGTGGACGGGTGCACACATCGTGTTGCAGTGCATGCTGGGGACTGTAGTCCAACACGTTTGTGACACCGGCTACAGTTTCTACGGGCCTGGTGGTGGTTTTTCCACGGAACTCATGGTCACTCTGCCTTAGACATGGACATGCCACGTACTCGTGACAGTCGTTCTGGATACGTGTTCCTCCATTTTTGCCGTGTAGTTTCATGTTGCATCCTGTAGCTTAGCCTCATGTGCCAGTTTCCTGTGATGCACAATGAAATTGCTAGGTTACTACTAGCGCCCCCTTGTGGAGGATCTTCAGACTGCCACACAACAGTCGGTATGAGCACATAAGATATGAAACATTTTTTATTGTACCTTAAATACATACTGCTCGTCATTTCTCAATCAGTGATACATGCTTACAACCAACCATGCCTATAAAATGACTTCCTGAAATGATATATACTCTACTGCTATATATACTATATACAAAACTATAACACGAACATCATTAATAAAACCAGCTCATAAAATTAACACACTGAACCGAAGACGCAAAGTTGGAAACCAAAATTCTTGTTCCAAAAAATACTGCCTGCGTCTTTAAATGCACATTTCAGCTTCAATTTCGCGAGATTTGCGTTTGAAACGAGTCCTGACTTCCCACCCGCTTTCCGCCCAAGTCCCGCCACTGTCCGCGCTCCGATTGGCTGCTCCGGAGCGGCCTACCGCACTGTGATTGACTGCTAGCTTCTCACCCACCGCTGGCCAATCCTGGCGCACCGATGCGGCTGCTGCTCCAGCCAACCAGAGCGCGGGTGGGGGCGGGGCTTGTCTGAATACAGGTGTGATTTTAAAAAAACGACGCCTCCTTCTCGGCGAGAAAGTGACTGTGTGGTGTGTATGTGTGTACGCCTGCCAGTGTGTGTGTATATGTGTGTATGTGTGTGTGTACGCATGGCACCGTGAGCACTTTGAGTCCGAGTTGCCCCTCTTTCCCCCTCCCCAAGACCCCCTAAAAGAAGAGCGTTTGCGCAAAAAGAGCGAAAACACGCGCACACCCAGAAATGTGGATCCAGGTCCGGACCATAGACGGGAAGGAGACCCGAACTGTGGATGATTTGTCCCGGCTGACCAAGATCGAGTCCCTGCGCCTCAAGATCCAGGACATTTTCCACGTTAGCCCGGAACAGCAGCGCCTGTTCTACAGGGGCAAGCAGGTAAACAGGGTGTGCGTGTGCGCGCGCGCGCTCGCGCTCTCTCTCCCGTGCATATATTTATAAATGTATATATGGATATACGTGCATGCGTGTGTGTGTGTGTGTTGTGAACGAGCGTGTGTGTGTAGTGTGTGTGTGTGTGGTGTGTGTGCGGTGTGTGTTGGGATTAATCTAGCTTCCTGTTTGGATGGGAACTTGCGCAAGGACCCGGACTGCACCGAAAACATGCGCACTTTTTGGGCCAGTGTTAGTTTGTATGGCGCGGCAGGCCGCGCGAGGGCTCCCGGGTGGTGCGGAGACACCTGGCCTCGTGTGACAGCAGACCCCCTAACGCTGAAATGACGTGACTCGAACGTAGAGCACGGTGTTGTGGTCCTGAAGTTCGAATTCCGCCTTAAACGGGGACGGGGCAGCCCGAGCATGCGGCTGGAGAACCCTCACCAACTCGACTTGGTGAGGTAGAGCCGGGTTAGGAGCCTGCTGGTTAGCTTGTTTGTTTGTTTGTTGTTGTTGTTTTGGCCTTGCACGTTCGCCTTCCTGCAGCCTGTTTGTTTACGTCGCGTGAGGACGCGCCAGTGCACGTGCTGCTCAGAGGGAACTGATTGAGAGAGAGAGAGAGAAGGAGGAGAGGTAGAGCTGTGGGTTATAGCATGGTAACTACACAGGGCTGCAGCTTTAATAATTATTTATTGATTATTTAAATTATTAATTGATTATTATTTATATATTAATACCAATAAACCTATAATAGCTTCTTCCAGGCCTTCATTAAGCTACACTGGGCTCCAGTTACAGGCTGGCTGTTTGCATTACTATGGAGATGCATAACCATCACCGTTTACTCTCCCTTAAAGACCAGTATATGCAAATGAGCTGTGTTCTGATTGGCTGTCCTGTACTGCAGATCATCACATCCCACTACTTCGCTACAAGTCCATATACGCACATGTCTGTATTTGTGACACCACAAAAATATTAAAGTCAAGAAAAAGTTGGACGCGAGTGTGAACATGAGTGAGTGTGAACTCACCACAGCCATGCGGTTCATGAAAAACAACGTTCAGAATTCCCAAAAAACGGAAAATCGCGTTACAGGAACACAGTTGGAATAATCAGTTACCAAGATCTAGTCAATCGGCCAAGACATGCCTCTCCACCTTAAATAAACCATCCACCCTCCGTCTGATAACCATCGCTTTTCACCAGCAGCGCTGTCACCATGCCAGCGTTTGGGTTGCTTCGTGCCGCCCTCCACCAAACACCGCTAGAATGGTGCAGAATGAACAGATTTCAGCGCAGCAAAATGTAACTGACGAAAATGGCGCCTGTATTGATCGTTAGTAACACTGACGAGCTTCTCAGCCAATTACAGTCACCCCCTAACCGTTCCTTCCTCCACCACAGCGAGAATGGCGGCGGACTGAATTGCTAGGCTAAGGCAGGCTAGTGAGGAGTACATGTCTGATGCGTGCGGTCCGATCACCTGGAGGGCTACGCTGAAAAACGTTGATCAAACTCTCAAAGTTTCTCAATTCCGTAACAAAACTGATGCTGACCTTCTCTGGGACCTTATTCGTTTTGATATGGGATCCGCTAGGCTAGCTAACTAGCTAAAAGAAAACTCTAACTAGCTAAGCTACGCCGACAGTTAGCCTTGTAGATCTGAAGGAGAACCGTACAGCCCTCACTCTCCAGTTTAGACCGTATGAGTCTGATGCCCTTGTACAGCTACCTCTCTTCGGTGTTGGTGTTTAACGTTTGACGAGGGACTTCTGTGTAGACAGGTCCTCCTTGAACGCCCAGCGTTGCTCCAGTGTTAGCTTTAGCATTAGCTCAGGTTCTGTCACCTCCTGCTCAGCACTGAGTGCCTCTGAAACACTCCGCCTGGTTTGATTAATGAATCGTTTATTGCTCTCTTTAAATTTCCCAACATTCATATGTTGATACAGTTAGCCTGACTGACAGTTTAGCGGACATTAGCAGCGATAACTAAGGTAGACTGAACATTCTCAGAATCAAACGGTGATGGTCCAGCTCTGACGCTGTAAGAATAGCGAACACAAAGGCGCAGATACACTTCAGGCCTCAGGATGGCTGCTATTGTTTCAAACTACATGCTAGCGTACTTTAGCACAAGGTAATTCAACAACTCCACACGCTGTTGAGCCTAATGATGGTTCAGACATGCATTTAGCAACATGCTAGTTAGCTCAGCGTTAGCATTCATTACTTATTAGCTGTACTAGCCTCGTACATCCAGTGGTAAAACTAAAGCAGCTCAGCTTTAGACCCCCGACATGTTTCGGCTGACCAACCAACCAGAGCACGTAAGATTTCCCTACCGTTTGAAGATCTTCCTTTGTTCAGGATGGATTCCAGCAGGATGCGGTTTTCCCGTTTGAGGCCTGCACTTCCGGGCCCTGCAGATTTGCGATGGCTTGTAATTCGAGAAGCGGGTAAAACCAGTCAGGATATTTCCTCACTGCTTCCCAACTGCATCTCGCGAACGAGTGATACGAGCGATTTCACGTCTCCCGCCCGAATGTAGTCACGTGGTATAAAGACTACAGAGGGAATTAGGCTGATACTGCCGTGTCTCCAGACCGGGTGCTGGATTTTGGTTGGATTTGGACGAATTTGTGCCGGTTTGTCTTCATTAGTGCGGGATTCAGGAACGAATATTTCAGTAATAAGCAGCACTGCGTAATGTAGCCTAAACTGGATAAGCCAACTCCTTCCCGGAACCAGTCAGAATGCGGGCTGGCAAACGTTTCGCTGGCTCCTGTTGAGTAGAGGCCGCCGCCCTGACCGTCTGTATCGCTCACAGTCCGTGGAAGTTTATCGTGGAAGTAATGAATGTGCACCGGGCGTTCATATTGGCTGCCTGTAGACGGAAGTCATGTGATCAGTTCGGCAGAGCTCGGCAGAGCTCGGAATAGTTCGGAATAGTTAGCTAGCTGTATTATTAATGCTGTTACTTTGCCTTTCTGATGGCGTGAGGTCCTACGTCCTACCACACACGACTCACTGGAGTACGTTATCCTCTGACGCTGATGTTGGGTTGGCGTGAGCTCCTGGTGGATGGCGGTTGAGGTAATAATCGACTCGCTCTGATGAAACGTTTTATAGAGGAATGAAATTTGACCACGGGAAGCTTTAGGGTTTTCTACATGGTGGTGAATTTGTTTGAATGCGGGACAGCGGCATGTCCCGTGGCTTCGGTACCTGGTTGCTGAGGTTCGAATGCAGGACAGCGGGTGTCGAGGTATACGGGTCTATCACACCTTTAGGTTGGAGTTTCTGATGGGCTTGGAGGAGTGGCGGTGTTTTGGAACGTTCAGAATTCAGCTCAGCTTCACCTCTGAGGGTCCGTTTAGGAGCTGAAAGGGGAGAAAAGGACGGAGGCTAATGATCAGAGTTAGTGTGGTTAGTGTTTAAAACCCCCAGAGGCCCTTACAGGGGAGAGTCGGCTTTGGCGTGTGACCAGCCTTCTCCCTCTTTGGTGTCTGAGTCTTGTGTCGCTCCTTTAGTTGGGAGCTATAACGTTAACGTAGCTTATGTAAGCTAATTAGCAGGGAGCTAACTGTGTGTCTCAGTCTGTACGTAGGTGTTCAGGATCTCTGATGATGTGACGCTAAACATGGACTAAAGAACACTAGCATAGCAGTGGCACCAGCCATTTCACGGAGCGGCGTGCGCCCAGCCTGTGCATGCCCGTGTGAAATGTCACCGTCTGCACTTGCAGTCTTGCCGTGTTCAGGTTTGTGCGCTTGTGTGTGTGGTGGAGTAGTGCGGGAGCACAGTGATGGCGGAATGGGAAGAGCCACAAAGCCAGCATCGTAACTGCTGATGATAAGCGGTGGCGGACACGCGCTTGCACGATCGTGCGACCGATCTAGCTCTGGGATCCGCTGGAACGGATAATAGACATGTCCTCTGGAAAACGTGGGCTGTGCGAACGATCACACGTGGCTGTGTGGCCTCGTCCTGAGCGAGCACAAAGGAGGTCTTACAGCAAGCACGTTTGGACACACCAGAATATCAAAATCATATACACCACCTGGAAAAATATCGGGCAGGTGTTTAGAGGTGAGGGGAATATCGGTCAGGTGTTTGGAGGTGAGGGGAATATCGGTCAGGTGTTTAGAGGTGAGGGGAATATCGGTCAGGTGTTTAGAGGTGAGGGGAATATCGGTCAGGTGTTTAGAGGTGAGGGGAATATCGGTCAGGTGTTTGGAGGTGAGGGGAATATCGGTCAGGTGTTTGGAGGTGAGGGGAATATCGGTCAGGTGTTTAGAGGGGAGGGGAATATCGGTCAGGTGTTTAGAGGTGAGGGGAATATCGGTCAGGTGTTTGGAGGTGAGGGGAATATCGGTCAGGTGTTTAGAGGGGAGGGGAATATCGGTCAGGTGTTTAGAGGTGAGGGGAATATCGGTCAGGTGTTTAGGGGTGAGGGGAATATCGGTCAGGTGTTTAGAGGTGAGGGGAATATCGGTCAGGTGTTTAGGGGTGAGGGGAATATCAGTCAGGTGTTTAGAGGTGAGGGGAATATCAGGCATGTGTTTAGAGGTGAGGGGAATATCGGTCAGGTGTTTGGAGGTGAGGGGAATATCGGTCAGGTGTTTAGAGGTGAGGGAAATATCAGTCAGGTGTTTAGAGGTGAGGGGAATATCGGTCAGGTGTTTAGAGGTGAGGGGAATATCAGGCATGTGTTTAGAGGTGAGGGGAATATCGGTCAGGTGTTTGGAGGTGAGGGGAATATCGGTCAGGTGTTTAGAGGTGAGGGAAATATCAGTCAGGTGTTTAGAGGTGAGGGGAATATCGGTCAGGTGTTTAGAGGTGAGGGGAATATCAGGCATGTGTTTAGAGGTGAGGGGAATATCGGTCAGGTGTTTGGAGGTGAGGGGAATATCGGTCAGGTGTTTAGAGGTGAGGGGAATATCGGTCAGGTGTTTAGAGGTGAGGGGAATATCGGTCAGGTGTTTAGAGGTGAGGGGAATATCGGTCAGGTGTTTAGGGGTGAGGGGAATATCGGTCAGGTGTTTAGAGGTGAGGGGAATATCGGTCAGGTGTTTGGAGGTGAGGGGAATATCAGTCAGGTGTTTAGAGGTGAGGGAAATATCAGTCAGGTGTTTAGAGGTGAGGGGAATATCAGGCATGTGTTTAGAGGTGAGGGGAATATCGGTCAGGTGTTTAGAGGTGAGGGGAATATCGGTCAGGTGTTTAGGGGTGAGGGGAATATCGGTCAGGTGTTTAGGGGTGAGGGGAATATCGGTCAGGTGTTTAGGGGTGAGGGGAATATCGGTCAGGTGTTTAGAGGTGAGGGGAATATCGGTCAGGTGTTTAGAGGTGAGGGAAATATCAGTCAGGTGTTTAGAGGTGAGGGGAATATCAGGCATGTGTTTAGAGGTGAGGGGAATATCGGTCAGGTGTTTGGAGGTGAGGGGAATATCGGTCAGGTGTTTAGAGGTGAGGGGAATATCGGTCAGGTGTTTAGAGGTGAGGGGAATATCGGTCAGGTGTTTAGAGGTGAGGGGAATATCGGTCAGGTGTTTAGAGGTGAGGGGAATATCGGTCAGGTGTTTGGAGGTGAGGGGAATATCGGTCAGGTGTTTGGAGGTGAGGGGAATATCGGTCAGGTGTTTAGAGGTGAGGGGAATATCGGTCAGGTGTTTAGAGGTGAGGGGAATATCGGTCAGGTGTTTGGAGGTGAGGGGAATATCGGTCAGGTGTTTAGAGGTGAGGGGAATATCGTTCAGGTGTTTAGAGGTGATGTAAATATAAGTCAGGTGTTTAGAGGTGAGGGGAATATCGTTTAGGTGTTTAGGGGTGAGGGGAATATCGGTCAGGTGTTTGGAGGTGAGGGGAATATCGGTCAGGTGTTTGAAGGTGAGGGGAATATCGGTCAGGTGTTTGGAGGTGAGGGGAATATCGGTCAGGTGTTTAGAGGTGAGGGGAATATCGGTCAGGTGTTTAGAGGTGAGGGGAATATCGGTCAGGTGTTTAGAGGTGAGGGGAATATCGGTCAGGTGTTTGGAGGTGAGGGGAATATCGGTCAGGTGTTCAGTTTCTTTATTTTCAGCGGTCTGATTAATTTTCCGGTATTCGTAAAGTCAGGTTAAGTATTGTTTGGGAATGGAGGTGCTGGTGGATCTGACGTTGGTAGATTTTTGTACAGCTGTGGTAGTAAACGCTCCTCTTTCATTTTGCCATGTAAATGTAATGAGTCCAGAAATGGGAATTGTGAACACCACACCTGAAGCTGCTTAGCCCGGCCTGAAGCTGCCTCCTTCTACATCGTTTCCATCACCTGATGTGTGAGAGCTAAGATTAATGTAGAACAGAACATCATCCGATATGGGAATACCTGGATCTGTGTTAGATCTACAGTAATCGGATGATAACTGTACTCCGTGTTTAACCACTCACAAAAACCTAAATCAGTGGCTGTTATCAGGGTCTCCAGTCCACTTACCAAAAACTCTCAAAGCAAATGATAAACGGTTTCATGAATGAAGGCATTTCACAAGAGTTCCACGGAGGAAAACCACCAACCAGAAACAACAGGGAACCGGGAATTATCCCCATGCGCCTTTAGGATGTGTTGTGAGTGTATTCTGAGCGATGTGCCTCGATGGTGAATGTTCCTGGGACTCGGTGATCCCTAATTTATCCCGTATCTAATGTTACAGCGTGGCAGTATCACTCCGATGTGCGGACTCCCTCCTTATTTAAGCACTCTGGTTATTTATGAATTAAAACCTCCTCTTTATTTCTTGACCCCGTTTTCAGGACTTTCCCGCCAGCGGTCTGTCGCTCCATGCTAGCTGTTTATCTGCGCTCGCTGGCCGAGGCAGCTTTGTGTGGAAAGCTCTCCTTGTTTTGCAGGGAGGCGGCGGCCATCTTGGATGTCTGCGCTGGCTTTGTCGACAGCAGAAAAACACATGCGCGCTCGAACACACACACACGCTGTAACCCGACCGCGTTAAGAGCTGAATTATTTAGAGGTTTTTTTCCGGCCGTGTTTACTGAACACGGTGTTTGTGTCTTTATTAAAGTTATCAAAAAAATCATCATTTATCCAGAAGTGCCTCCACCTCCACCACCCCCACCCCAAGACATGCTTGCCGTCCGGAGTCTGCTTCTTTAGTTGGAGTAACCCAAACCCTGTTAAGGCACTGTTGGGTCCTCAGAGCTGATTTGGTGTTCAGGTTTGAACGGGCTGCGTGAGGGTTTTAGGATCCTGCCTGGTTTCTCCGTGCTGGGTTTTTGTACACCCCTACAGCCGTCACATTGTTTTCTTTCCATCCTGTCACACATTTAAACAATGAAAAGGGTCTTAGCACTGGAGCCATGAGACAGCCGGAGCTAACGTAATTATATCAGTTATTAACATGGTCCTGACGGCATGCTCAAATCTGTGCACGCCACATCATAACATTATCTAGAACTGTGGTGCTTAGAAAACTCAGATAGCCTGGCTAACGCGCCTTCGTACCCTGTCTGAACGTATACAATCAAACAAATGTACCAAATGTTGATTCATAATCAAAATATCGTCACTTTGAGCACTGGAGCTATGAGGCGAGCGAAGGTAGCACGCAAGCTCATTGGCCTGCACCTAGTGCGGTACCTAACCCATCCTACGTTCTCGGTTGTTGAGTAATGTACTGCTTACATGGCATGCAAACGTCGGTCCGCTGGCTTAATGAGGTTGGCACGCATCTGACATTCCTACCAGGAATTTTTAAATTCCCAGTTCAAATGGAATGTACCGTAACCATCCTCACTCCGGTTGTGCTGAGGTGTTTAGTGGTCTCACTCGTAGTCGAGCTGTTTAAGGGCGAGGCGTCTTCTGTGCAGTGTTTTCTGGATTTAGGGAGCATTCCGAAGTCTGAAGTGTGCTTCTTCAGCTTTAGCACTGTAGCTACTAAGCTAATGTGGCTAGCAAGTAAGGAAGCTAACTAGCTCCCAGTTAGCACGGGGCTGCCTGAACCGTTACACACTCGCCCAAGTTATCGAATTGTTGGGCATTGAGTGTTAAGTGTAGGTTTGCTTTGTTAATTTTGGCGCTTAATTTACACGGCTAATATGAGTAGAGAAAGATTATTAGCATTAGCTAGTTAGCATGGTGTATACGTAGATCGCCAGAGACTTGTCTGTGTCAAACTGATACGTAATCACACGTTCCCTTTCTCTGTAATTGTACACCTCTGTCCATAAATCAAATGTAGACGATGTCCAACGTGTGCTTAAAGCTACAGGGCTAATGAGAGAAGGTAGAGTCCAGTTAGCATGGTGCTAACACACGCTCATCTCTAGAGTTAGTCTCTAGAGAGTTAGACCATCTCAGCCTGGCTAATATGGGTCCTGACACTCTGTGAATCTGCAGCTAGCATAGCTACAGCAGCAGCCGCCTGAACCCTGTGGTGTTTGTTTTGTTGTGGTGGTGTTGGACGCGGTGCGTGGTCGTACTCTCTCGGTGCTCTGGGCTGTGTGATTCAGGGTTCTCTCTAAACACGGATTAAAGTACAGTAGCTAAAATCAGCAGCAGCCCTTCGTCTGGGCTCTCTCTCTCTCTCTCTCTCTCTCTCACGGTCTCTACGGACGTATCTCTCTCTTCCTCTCTCTCTCTCTCCGATCTCTCTCTCCTGCTCTCTCGCTCTCTCTGCCTCTCTCTCTTGCCTAAAATCTCTG
>JAMWET010004615.1:12500-15000 GCA_024036415.1 Prochilodus magdalenae | reverse complement strand
TTGGGGGGGTGGGATGTCCACGGTTTGGGGGTGGGATGTCCCCCTTTTGGGGGGGTGGGATGTCCCCCTTTTGGGGGTGGGATGTCCTCTTTTTGGGGGGGGTTGGATGTCCCCCTTTTGGGGGTGGGATGTCCACTTTTTTGGGGGTGGGATGTCCCCCTTTTGGGGGGGTTGGGATGTCCTTCTTTTGGGGGTGGGATGTCCTCTTTTTTTGGGGTGGGATGTCCCCCTTTTGGGGGTGGGATGTCCCCCTTTTGGGGGGGTTGGGATGTCCACCTTTTGGGGTGGGATGTCCTCCTTTTGGGGGTGGGATGTCCTCTTTTTGGGGGTGGGATGTCCCCCTTTTGGGGGTGGGATGTCCACATTCTGGGGGTGGGATGTCCCCCTTTTGGGGGTGGGATGTCCTCCTTTTGGGGGTGGGATGTCCCCCTTTTGGGGGGGTTGGGATGTCCCCCTTTTGGGGGTGGGATGTCCTCCTTTTGGGGGTGGGATGTCCCCCTTTTGGGGGTGGGATGTCCTCTTTTTGGGGGGGTTTGGATGTCCCCCTTTTGGGGGTGGGATGTCCCCCTTTTGGGGGGGGTGGGATGTCCTCCTTTTGGGGGTGGGATGTCCACCTTTTGGGGGGGTGGGATGTCCCCCTTTTGGGGGTGGGATGTCCACCTTTTGGGGGGGTGGGATGTCCCCCTTTTGGGGGTGTGATGTCCCACAGTCGAGTGGCGGGTGTTAAGGGAACAGCTCAGCGTGTCCTGTGGTGTAGCTCTCGTAGTCGTGTTTGGCGCGTCTGCGTGTAAGCGCTGTGGTATCGCCGCTGCCCAACCTCACCACATACTATACATGTGAATGTAAACACGGGCTGCTGTAGTCTGCTGTAGTCTGCTGTAGGCTGCTGTAGTCTGCTGTAGGCTGCTGTAGTCTGCTGTAGGCTGCTGTAGTCTGCTGTAGGCTGCTGTACTCTGCTGTACTCTGCTGTAGTCTGCTGTAGGCTGCTGTAGTCTGCTGTAGGCTGCTGTAGTCTGCTGTAGTCTGCTGTAGGCTGCTGTAGTCTGCTGTAGGCTGCTGTAGGCTGCTGTAGGCTGCTGTAGGCTGCTGTAGGCTGCTGTAGTCTGCTGTAGGCTGCTGTAGGCTGCTGTAGGCTGCTGTAGTCTGCTGTAGGCTGCTGTAGTCTGCTGTAGTCTGCTGTAGTCTGCTGTAGTCTGCTGTAGTCTGCTGTAGGCTGCTGTAGGCTGCTGTAGGCTGCTGTAGGCTGCTGTAGGCTGCTGTAGTCTGCTGTAGGCTGCTGTAGGCTGCTGTAGGCTGCTGTAGGCTGCTGTAGTCTGCTGTAGTCTGCTGTAGGCTGCTGTAGTCTGCTGTAGGCTGCTGTAGGCTGCTGTAGTCTGCTGTAGTCTGCTGTAGGCTGCTGTAGTCTGCTGTAGGCTGCTGTAGTCTGCTGTAGGCTGCTGTAGGCTGCTGTAGGCTGCTGTAGTCTGCTGTAGGCTGCTGTAGTCTGCTGTAGGCTGCTGTAGGCTGCTGTAGGCTGCTGTAGGCTGCTGTAGTCTGCTGTAGGCTGCTGTAGGCTGCTGTAGGCTGCTGTAGGCTGCTGTAGGCTGCTGTAGTCTGCTGTAGTCTGCTGTAGGCTGCTGTAGGCTGCTGTAGTCTGCTGTAGGCTGCTGTAGTCTGCTGTAGGCTGCTGTAGGCTGCTGTAGTCTGCTGTAGGCTGCTGTAGTCTGCTGTAGGCTGCTGTAGTCTGCTGTAGGCTGCTGTAGTCTGCTGTATTCTGCTGTAGTCTGCTGTAGGCTGCTGTAGTCTGCTGTAGTCTGCTGTAGGCTGCTGTAGTCTGCTGTAGGCTGCGGAGCTGCGTATGAGGCGGGCGGTAGTCCCGCGTGTCGGTCATGTTTGGTGTGTAGATGTATCCCTCTATGTCCTCTCATTACGTACTGCAGCGTGAGCGGCGCTGGACACAGTGGCGAGGGCTGTTGGCGGTTTGTGTGCGGGTGTTACTCCTGTGTGTGCGCGTCCGCAGGTCTGAGGCTGAAAGAGAGCCGCGCCTCGCCTCGCACTCTGTAAAATGGCGGCTCTCCTGACGAGGTTGTGAAAGAGGGTAGTGCGGAAATGAAATCCTCTCAGCAGAGGCATTTAACACGGTTAAACAACCCAGCGGTCCTGAGCGGCGGGTCGCTGACCGTCCGGCCGGAGACCTCCACACACAGTGCTGTTTAATTGGGAAAACTGCAGTTAATTACTGATTGGAAAAGAAAGGGGGGTGGAATTTGGTCCAGTTAGGGGGGAGGGGTGCTGACCCGTCCTCTGGAAATGAGGGTTCCTGGTTGTTTGGGGGAACGCTAACCAACAGGCGACTCAGTCAGGAGTCACGCTAGTTTCGGGAAATGGTCACTGTAGTGTCGGCGTGCTGCCGGGGCTTTCACTCTTGATTATAATGTGACCTATTTCTTCACCTCCTCTCCTTTCTCGGTCTCTTCTCTTCTCTCTTCTCATCTCTGAGGGGTCTCTTCCTCCTCCCTCT
>JAMWET010004615.1:0-2500 GCA_024036415.1 Prochilodus magdalenae | reverse complement strand
GACTGTGCTGCTGAATTCTGAGGAAACGAGATTAAATAATAACCAGGAAAATCTGGGATTAAATTATCTTCATAAGGAAGTTACAGTTTACACCTGGATAATTAATCCAGAGCTCACCTCAGTGCTTCCGGACCTGCTCGTCATCGCGGAATGCTGGACTGCAGTCTGATGGAGTTCCCCGAGTAGGAGTGATTTCTTTCAGAAGCTGTGGACGTATCTGCAGGAGACGTGTCAGGGACACGGGTCTTTCTGAGCATATGGAGGATTTCATCCGTACGTTAAAAGTAACTCCCTGTGAAACAGTAATGGACCAATAAAGGGCCCGAGCTGAGATCCAGTATCCGTCGTGTTCCGATTGGATGGTGCTGATAAATGTGACGCCAGGAGAAGGAACCCGACGCCCCAGAGTAAAAAGGCCAACGGTTTTATTGGTGAGATGGCCGGGTGGTATGACGAGGCAGAACGGCCAACCAACGGCGAAGGAGCCCAAAAGGGGAAAAGCCAAAACCAGAACCAGGAAACAGTCCAGAAGTCCAAAACCAAAACTAAACAGACGGTGAAAAAAGGAGGAACTCAAGACTCAAGGAAAGGCAAAAGGAGGAACACGACCAGCTATCCGGAACACAGACAGGAGAACCGCTCAGCAGGCTGGAGATCCAGTACCTGGCGTGGGACAGCCGAAGTCCTACCTATGTAGACAGGTAGATATGTAACAGGTGACTGGCTTCAGAACTCGCCAGTGAGCGGAGAATTCTGGGGATGGGAGTTCGGAGGAGTGGGAAAGCCCGGAGAAGAACCCGGAACATGTACATTGCTGACGCTCGTATCCAGAGCGACTTACAGGGTTATCCGTCTACAGGTGGGCCAGTGCAGTGTTAGGAGTCCTGCCCAAGGCCTCGTATTGGTCTAGACTGGGACTCGAACCACCGTGTCCCACATAGGGTGGAGGCTCTCTGGTGGTGTTTACCGCTGAGCCACACCAACCACCACTACGTCTGATGGTAGAGGCTGTAAACCAGTAAAGATCTAGATTCTACTAGCTGCTTTCACAAAGGGCTTGTCTGTTGGACTGCGGACGTGAACGAGCAAAACTGCCGGACAGATGTGTAACCTACACCGCCGTGGATCTCGAACATACACGGAGGTGGTGGAGCCGCACACAAGTGGACATGTTAACCTAGGGGTATCACGGTCTGGGGATGAAAAACCGGGATGTGTGCTGGACTGTGGAGCGCTTTGGTGGAGGGTTTCTCTACCGCATCACCAAACTGCATCAGTACATTGTTGGCTGTGGACACGGTAGTCCAGCAGCAACCGGATGAAGTCAGTGAAGGAAATCCCAGTGTGGTTTTACCAGTACTCTTACTGAACGTGCTCTAAGGCCCGGACAGATTCACTGAGATCTGAGACATCTCATCAACATGGGAAGCGCTGTACGGTTACAGGTACTGCACCGGGTCCAGCTGATTATCCGGTTATGGAGCCTTTTATTAACCTGGTCGGTGGGTTGGGATGGATGGGTGGATGGATGGATGGATGGGTGGATGGATGGGTGGATGGGTGGATGGATGTATGGGTGGATAGGTGGATGAGTGGATGGATGGATGGATGGGTGGATGGATGGATGAGTGGATAGGTGGATGAGTGGATGGATGGATGTATGGGTGGATGGATGGATGTATGGGTGGGTGGATGGATGTATGGGTGGATAGGTGGATGAGTGGATGGATGGATGGGTGGATGGATGGATGTATGGGTGGATGGATGTATGGGTGGATGGATGTATGGGTGTATGGATGGATGGATGTATGGGTGGATGGATGGATGTATGAGTGGATGGATGTATGGGTGGATAGGTGGATGAGTGGATGGATGGATGGATGGATGGGTGGATGGATGGATGAGTGGATGTTTATGAAGTTCTGTTTTTAATATGAACACTTTCTGAGGACTTCCATGGTGTTATGCTAATTAGGTAATGTTAAGTTGCTAACAGGATTAGCATTAATGCTAACCCCTAGGCTCATATTTGGACTCTACCGTTCGTACGGTCATAAACACACAGTGATGCTTATTTATAGATGCCAGACGAACACCGGGAATGTAAAATTAGTTTTAATTCTACATAAAACTATAAAAACGAAAGGAAGAGCCCTTTCTGTGTTTAATCCTGGGTCCTAAACAGCTCCACCGTGCTCCTTAAGACCCCTCATGTGTTGCTGGGTGTTAATTGTGTTTCCTGACTCTGAATTTGCCTCTGAGGCAGTTAGTTTTCTCTGACACTGTGTTTCTCTGTGTGCCTGTTTGTCCCCCTGCAGATGGAAGATGGCCAGACGTTGTTTGATTACAATGTTGGCCTTAATGACATTGTCCAGCTACTCATTCGCTCTCAGGCCGACCCCCCGGACAGCCCCGCCTCCAACAACTGTGAAGACGAAATCTGTAACGCAGTCCCTCCCACCACTGGGACAACCCCCAACTCCAGCACAGCAACGGCAAC
>JAMWET010004614.1:212500-256605 GCA_024036415.1 Prochilodus magdalenae | reverse complement strand
GAACATTATATATCCATTAATATGATGCCTCAGCTGTAGCATAATTAGTGCTAAAGCACAAAAACTATCTAGAACATTTACCCTCATTAATTATTCCTTTTTTTCACAACTCAGCTGATAGCAATCAGTGCTAAACACCAAGTACTATCTAGAACATTACCAAGAACAATCTAGAACATTATATCTCCATTAATATATTACCTCAGCAATAACTAGTACTAAATACCTTTAACCTTACCAAGAACTATCGAGAACATTACATCTCTGTAAATATTAACTCAGCTTACAGCATGAACAAGTTCTAAACATGAAGAACTATCTAGAATATTACATTTTCATTAATATATTACATCTGCTGATAGCATTACCAATTGCTAAACACCAAAAACTTTCTAGAACATAGTACATTTATTTGCTAGCATTAACTAAACCTATATTCCAAGAACTATCTAGAACCTTACATCACTGTTAATATATTACCTCAGCTGGAAGCTTTAACTAGTGCTAAACGCCAACTATCTAGAACATCACATCTCTAAATGCCAAGAGCTATCTAGAACACTTATGTTAATATATGATCTTAGTTGTTAGAGTTAGCTAGTGCTAATAGCTAGAAATATCTAGAACATTGCGTGTCTGTTAATATTTAACCTCAGCTGAGAGCGTTAACTATTTCCTTCCGTTTTCCAGATTGTGGTGTTTGTTCATGCCGGAGGTCGGAAAAAAAACGACACGGGATTTGATCCAGCTTAACGCTCCCTTCAAAGCCACCAGAAATAACCCCGGCTCTGCGGGACAGCATTCCATGATTTTCCTTTCCTTTCTTTTTTTTCTTTTCTACTTAAACAACAGCCCGGCTCATTAAAAACAAAGCGGGCACCTCACTCGGAGCACCTGCACTGCAGCGGAGGTAAAGAGGAGGCTTGTAAGAGGCTTGTGTAGATGAGACGTCGTTAGGTTTAAAGCCGCTGCTGCATTATTTACTCGCTGCATTATTCACTCTCGGGCTGCAGAGGCCGGGCTGGAGGGGCAAGGAGCACCATTTTCACTTTTCCGATGACCAGCTGCAGCCTCCCGCCTCATGGGCTTCCTACTGCGACGTACGTTAGCATATCCTTTTAATATATTACCTCAGCTATTAGTGTCATCTAGCAATAAACACCAAGAACTATCTAGAACCGTACATCTCTTTTTGTATATTACCTCAGCTATTAGTGTCATCTAGCAATAAACACCAAGAACTATCTAGAACAGTACATCTCTTTTTGTATACTACCTCAGCTATTAGTGTCATCTAACAATAAACACCAAGAACTATCTAGAACAGTACATCTCTTTTAGTATATTACCTCAGCTATTAGTGCCATCTAGCGCTAAACACCAAGAACTATCTAGAACAGTACATCTCTTTTAGTATATTACCTCAGCTATTAGTGCCATCTAGCAATAAACACCAAGAACTATCTAGAACAGTACATCTCTTTTTGTATACTACCTCAGCTATTAGTGTCATCTAGCGATAAACACCAAGAACTATCTAGAACAGTACATCTCTTTTAGTATACTACCTCAGCTATTAGCGCCATCTAGCGCTAAACACCACGAACTATCTAGAACAGTACATCTCTTTTAGTATATTACCTCAGCTATTAGTGCCATCTAGCGCTAAACACCAAGAACTATCTCTTTTAGTATATTACCTCAGCTAATAGCATTAGCTAGTGTTAAACACCAAAGCTATCTAGAACATTGTACCTATGTTAATATGTCTTCTTAGTCATTAGTGTTAACTGGTCTTAAAGGGCTAGACAAACCTAGAACATTACACGTGTTTTAATACATTACCTTAGCTATTAGTGTCATCTAGCGCTAAACACCAAGAGCTATCTAGAACAGTACATCTCTTTTTGTACATTACCTCAGCTATTAGTGTCATCTAGCGCTAAACACCAAGAACTATCTAGAACAGTACTTCTCTTTTAGTACATTACCTTAGCTAATAGCATTAGTTAGCATTAAACACCAAAGCTATCTAGAACTTTGTATCTATGTTAATATATCTTCTTAGTCATTAGTGTTAACTGGTCTTAAAGGGCTAGACAAATCTAGAACAGTACATCTCTTTTTGTATATTACCTCAGCTATTAGTGTCATCTAGCGCTAAACACCAAGAACTATCTAGAACAGTACATCTATTTTAGTATATTACCTCAGCTAATAGCATTAGCTAGCGTTAAACACCAAAGCTATCTAGAACATTGTACCTATGTTAATATATATCTTCTTAGTCATTAGTGTTAACTAGTGTTAAATGGCTAGACAAATCTAGAACATTACACCTGTTTTAATACATTACCTTAGCTACTAGTGTCATCTAGCGCTAAACACCAAAAGCTATCTAGAACAATACTAGGATATTTTCTCAGCTGATAGCCTTAGCTGGCACTAAACACCAAAAATTATCTAGAACATTGCATCCCTGTTAATATATTTTCTTAATCGTTTGTGTTAGCTAGTGCTAAATGACAAATCTAGAACATTCCATCTGCTTTAATACACTACCTCAGCTATTAGTGTCATCTAGCGCTAAACAAGAGCTATCTAGAACATTACATCTCTGTAAGTATATTATCTCAGCTGATAGTGCTGGATAAAGAAACTCAGCGTAACTATTTTGAAATCCGTAGATTCCCTCGCCTACCGCAGACAGTTCATTCTGATCCCACTTCTGGGAAAGGTTTCATTGCCGGTAGTGCTCAGTTCTGATCCAGGTCGGGAAAGGAGTCAGACACACCGGGCCTCAGTTGTCTTGTTGTCCGGAGCGGTTGACAGCGGTAGTATTGTATAAGGGCTGGTAGGATTGTGTTACGAGATGACATCACTCTGTAACAGAGATAAGGGCTGGAGTTCCCGTTCGGGCATTTCAGACAGCTGAGAAAAGTGGTTTCTGGAAGTTTTGGCTACATGCACAAAACGGAACGCACCGAAGGAAAGCCAAAAAACGACATGGTTGGTATTTTAAGTGTGTCAGGTTATCAAAACCCGGCCACCTGACCTTATCAACCGTTGCCAAGTAATAACCTTCAAGCCTCTAAACACTGTTCACTGTATTCGGACCATAGATTTAGGTTATGTCAGGCCCCCCTGTACCACTGGACGGAGAGCGAGGTCTGGGTAAGCTGTATTAAAACAGGCGTCTGTCTAATTACCACTAGTTCTCCTCATCTCCCCTGAAGTTGTCTGTTAGATCCGCTAACGGCCCGGCTAAATCTTCCCTAAACAAGCTCATCTGAGCCCGAAAAGCCTTTGTGGTGTGCAGGGAGTCGCTAATCCTCTAAAATCCCCCTCCACCTCCGCACCCTGACCTCTTCAAAGCAGGAAAGTCAGCGAGATGGAAAACAAGGGGGGGAAGGACTTTCTGGAACCACTAGCAGTGCTGACCCGAGGTGGATGAAGAGAGTTGCCCAGTTCTTCTTCTATCTGATGAAGTTAAGAACATGCTCCATATGATCTCAGAGGGCTCTAGTCATCCATCTGCTGTGTCCAGCTCACCTGCTTTGTGGGAGATCAAAGCTTCAGTCATGTTTTTAATTTTGCCCGACTCCAGGTCCGGAACTGAGCCAGGACCCGGGAAATCTACACTCAAGAGCTGCTCTGTTTTGTACTCAAGGTCACCTTGAGCTCCTGGACGAGGGCCAGATGCAGTCCTTTAGCAAAGCTTCGGTTCAGAGGGAGCATAATTCCTTGAGTGAGTGTACGAAGAAGGAATTTGCCATGTTGCTTTTATCAGTATCAGCAAGTATCAGGGGCAGGTTAGGAGGCTTGACGGTTCGATTCCCTGAAACAGGACATAACTGAGTTGCCCCTGAGCAAGACTTCACCCTGGCACCATGGATAGGGCTGCCCACCACTCTGGGCAGGTGTGCTCACTGACCCTGTGATTCCGATTCCCTTTCTAAATTCTGATTCCCTTTCTTATCTTAAAAACAATATCGCACAGACGTAAAGAAGAGCAGAGTATTCAGGTGATGCTATTCCACCCCAAAACTGGGTTACTGTGATTTAGGCGATGCTAGGCCACTGTGATTTAGCCGATGCTGGGCCACTGTGATTTAGCTAATGCTGGGCCACTGTGATTTAGCTAATGCTGGGCCACTGTGATTTAGGTGATGCTGGGCCACTGTGATTTAGCTAATGCTGGGCCACTGTGATTTAGCTAATGCTGGGCCACTGTGATTTAGCTAATGCTGGGCCACTGTGATTTAGCCAATGCTGGGCCACTGTGACTTAGGCGATGTTGGGCCACTGCTTTATAGGCGAAGCTATTCCACTGTGATTTAGCTAATGCTACTCCACTATGATTTAGGTGATGCTGGGCAACTGTGATTTAGATAATGCTGGGCCACTGTGATTTAGATAATGCTGGGCCACTGTGATTTAGCTAATGCTACTCCACTGTGATTTAGGTGATGTTGGGCCACTGTGATTAAGGCGAAGCTATTCCACTGTGATTTAGGCAATGCTGGGTCACTGCAATTTAGGCAATGTTGGGCCACTGCTCTTTAGGCGAAGTTTTTGCACTGTGATTTAGATAATGCTGGGCCACTGTGATTTAGGCGATGCTAGGCCACTGTGATTTAGGTGATGCTGGGCCACTGTGATTTAGACAATGCTGGTCCACTGTGATTTAGGCGATGCTAGGTCACTGTGATTTAGCTAATGCTGGGCCACTGTGATTTACGCGATGCTAGGCCACTGTGATTTAGCCAATGCTGGGCCACTGTGATTTAGCCAATGCTGGGCCACTGTGATTTAGGCGATGCTGGGACACTGTGATTTAGCCAATGCTGGGTCACTGTGATATAGCCAATGCTACTACACTGTGATATAGCCAATGCTGGGTCACTGTGATTTAGGCAATGCTGGGCCACTGTGATTTAGCTAATGCTACTACACTGTGATTTAGGTGATGCTGGGTCACTGTGATTTAGCTAATGCTACTACACTGTGATTTAGGTGATGCTGGGTCACTGTGATTTAGCTAATGCCGGGCCACTGTGATTTAGCTAATGCTACTACACTGTGATTTAGGTGATGCTGGGTCACTGTGATTTAGCTAATGCTACTTCACTGTGATTTAGGTGATGCTGGGTCACTGTGATTTAGCTAATGCTGGGCCACAGTGATTAAGGCGAAGCTATTCCACTGTGTCTTAGCCAATGCTAGGCCACTGTGATTTAGGCAATGCTACTCCACTGTGATTTAGGCAATGCTGGGCCACTTTGATTTAGGGCCACTTACCATATCGATGCATCCCTACAATTAAGCTGATTTGTCTTGAAAGTCTAATTTTCAGATTCATTGATGATTTCATCTTATCACCAAACATTTTATTATGTTATTTTAGTAGTCAAATTTACGACTACTACACTGTCAGATAATCTGATCCGTTTCAGGCTAATTTCCTAATATAATCAAAATGATCTGCCAATACAGTGAGGAAGTTTGGCTTACTAAAATCACTTAAAACAAGTAAGAAATGTCTAGAAATAATCTTCATAATTCATTTTAATCTAAATAATCTCTAAATTTGTAATTTAAGGAATATCAACCAGATATCAGATTTTATTAAAGATTTGCATTACAAGCTATCGTTTGTTGTGGTGCAGACTAAACTCCAACACGCACATTTTAAATACTGGTGCCTCAAGTGCCTTCACCCCTGCTGTAACGGATAGGGGCAACAGAGGCCTCTCAGGTCCGAGGTAATGTGATGACACCAGGCACATATTTCAAAGGCTCAGGATTGCAAGACAAATTGGACAAGTGCCTTAAACAAACTGTGGAGACCAGCGGGAGCAGGTGTTTGATATGTTGGATTCTATACCAACTAACAACAAACTATCAATATGACAAGCTGGCATGCATTGAAGCTAATGCTCTGCGTACCTTGGTGGATCTTTCTAGACCTATTAAAGGAAATTGTTTACTGTTTTTTTCCCTCTTTCGTTTAGCATATCTTGACACATCATATCTTGGCAATTATAATTTTTCATTTTTAAGCTCATTTCACTATATTCTCAACATATTCACTGCAGAATTCTTGGCATGTAACTTTCAACTTCTATAAATATTTTTAGCACATCAAATGTCCTCACTATATTGGCAGATAGTTTTGCTTATTTTAAAAAACATGTTTGAAACAAGTCAAATTATTTGCCAATCTAGTCCAAAAAATAACACATTATCATGCTTATATATCGTCGCTGTCCAAAGAAAAACATGTATCTCCAAAGTGGCAACTTTACAGGAGAGACCAAAAACCTCATTTCATTTGAATGGAAGTCAATGGAACCGGACGTCTTTCCAAGTAGTTTTGGGCCGTTTCTGTTGGTCCATTCTTCATGAAATTTCCACACAGTGTAAACAGCAGCTCATATGATCAAATGAGGCCTAAAAATAAATAATAATAATAAAAATAAATAATAATCTTAGGACAGCGACGATATATATATATATATATATATATATATACACATGGAAGTAGATATATGGGATTTAGCTGACGCTCTTATCTAGAGCAAACCACCCAGACCGGGGATTCAACCCCCCGTCACCCACATGTGGTGATGGCTCCCTGGCAGGTAGTAGTGTTATCCACCGAGCTACACCAACCACATATTTATTAAATTAGAGACTCATGATCTAAATTTCACATCACAAGATATCATTGTGATGCCATCTCGTAACCCAATCATTATTGCCCGCCCACCGGCAACATTGCCACGTCATTTTGAACTACTGAAGGCTGTGTAAGTGAGGAAACTACTATGACTGTTGACCAATCAGAACAGAGAGGCAAGCTGATCATTCAAAGCACACCGGGTTCATCGGGAAGCAGGGTTTAAATACACGGGGGCTCTAGCAGAACGTTTCAGACAGAGCGTCGATACAGGTGTACAGTATAAGAGAAATATTGTCTTTTGGGTGGCTTGCAGAACAGTGTCCAGCAGCATCATTGGAACCAAACTCCACAACGTTGGCCAATAGTCCCCCTTAAGATGCTCTACAGAGCTTTAACCCCAGTGTTTTGACTCTTCACAATGCTGGATGAAAGTGCCAGCAGGAGGTTATCAAGGACGGTCAAAGAATTGATTGTGAAATTGAGGTTTCAGTTTAAAGGTATGAGCATTATACTATACGTTTTAATGGCTCTGCTTTGCAGGTGATGATGATCAGCAACCTGCCAACAGACCATCGTGTGGGAGGATACTGCAGACACGGAAGGGCCACAGTGCTCTGGACAATGAGCTGCAGGAAGATGCAGCTGTCAGCCTGTTAGATAAATCACAATGCTGAGTTCTGCAGTGGTGGTGCACAGCCAGGCTCCAATTTCCAGCCCTCAGCAAACTAGCATGTCGGGCATCCTGGCCTCCAGCACTCCTTCCGAAAGAGCATTCGGTGTCTGAGGCAGGACTATGGAGCAAAGGCGCAGCATGCTGAAACCACTGTCCGTCAGCGACATGATATTTATGCCCAGCATTTTAAATTAATCGACTGTGAAGAGTTAAAATTCTAATGCTTGCTGTGAACAGGTGAGCTGAAAGGCTCAGTCTGTGCAAACCAAATGAGTTGTGGTTCACCATGTGTGCCAAACCTAGTGAGACGGGATTGTCAAACAGCTTCTCAATGCAACACTGCAAAGAGTTTAGGTACCAATGACACAGAGACGTATAGTGGGATATTAGAGAGGCATATACTGCCATCAAGATGACGTCTTTTTCAGCAAGACAAGGCCAGACCCCATTCTGCCCAGGTTACAACAGCTTGGCTTCATAGACACGAGTGCATGTTGCTGCAACTCTGTTACATTGTGTGCAGGTACATGACTGACCACTTGGTGGCACCTCCTTCCCTGGATGAAAGGTCATCGAGCCACCATCTTGGAGAGACCATCAGGGTTTCATCAGGATTCTCTCCACTTCGACATGAATTGGTTTTCAGTGGTGTTCTGTCTGGCAGAGGTCTGGGACGGGAACCCAGCCTCCATCTCTGTTACAGCCAGACCCTAGACTAGCACGTCTGACTTTCATCGGACCAAAACAAACATATTTCATTGGCCAAAAAAACATTTTAATGATCGAGAATGGGTAACTCATGTTGTCAGAGTCTCCTAAAATAGGCCTGACAGATTATCCCATAAAACCCGAGACATCAAAGCCGGTAGGTGCTGATGGGAATGACCAAATCTGACTATGGGCATGTCAGCACAAGGACTAGTTTGTGTCAATGTGGGCAAACATGGGTGGGCATGCCATGGATGGAGTGGGTGGGTGTTTGACGATGTAAGGTTCGGTACACATCACAGAATAACTAAAGATCATGTATACTTACCTGTAAAAGGGTTAACTGTATAGATGATCAAAAGGGAACTGAAAGGTTCACCTTAGCCTACGTACCTGGGTGAGTCCAACCTCTATAGAAGAGGACGGGGGAACAGAGCAGGTGGAACAGAGCAAAGTAGATTTGTGAACTCCAGTATCAACTCAAGCCACTAATGGTTTAGCCCAGGGTAGGGGTAACCCGCTTATAGGACACTACCCCTACTACGACATACTGTCCAGTCGAGGGACGTGCTTTATCTCAGGCACACAAGCAAATGCTTCATCCAGCCTATATACCGTATACCATGATTTACCAATATGGATTATTATATGACCCAGGGTTGTTTCTATGGTTTGGTGTTACAGCAGGCAACACCATAAACGTTATATATGAAAATATGCAGGACAAGAGTCACCAAGACCAGGGCAAGTGGCCTGAGCACAGAAACCAAGGGCTAATAAAGTTGGCACTTTTTACGAGACGCGCTCTTCAAACTTGTTCCGCCTTCATTGTAAATAGACGGAGGCTCCCTGGAGTCTCTGTCGCAGACCATGAACTTAGTGTTCCCTGATAAGGCCTGGCCTAGCACAGGAATGCATGGCATGATGATGACGGGCTGCGGATGTCATTTAGGCCTTATCGACACATTGTCCAGATGTTGTCTCAAAAAAGATGTGAGTGAAAACAGGGTGGAGATTTAAGCTCTAATAGTCTTAACCTGCTTTCACAGTCAAATGTAGGTTGTTTGGTTTTTGTTTGGGATCGATATACTGGTACGTAACGAGGAGCATCACTCCCAAGACCTGCGCCGGGATCAGTCTCAAACATTTATATCATCCTCAGATGTCTCACAAACAAACATAACCTTCTCAGGGGACACAACACAGAGCTCTGAATTTCAGCAAGGGTCAGATGAGCGCTGACTGGCCTTATCTTTCACTGGGTGTAATGAGTAACCCACGCCCCAGAGGCTAAAATTAGCCTAGGCCTCACACCAGGATCAGTTAGCCTGGGTTATGTAACTTTAGCACAGTAGTAGCCTAGCCTAAATACACCCCGACCGCGAATCCAGAGCACAGGTTACAAGTAGGACACTGCAACAGAACTGGCCCCATATGAACCTGTTGCATTGAAGATAAATAGTTCTACTGTGGAATACAACTGTTCTCCCTGTCAGGACTGTGTGAGCCTTCTTCTTGTTGAGCTGAATCACTTAGCCTTATCAATAAACTCAGGATATGGGCTGCATGTGCCACTACATTCAGGATGTAGGCTATAAGAACTCTGCTTACAGGATACAGGACCGTAGTACCGGGCCGCTAGTGCTGCTACATTCAGATTGCAGGCTATAAGCACTGCCGCTAACAGTACCGGGCCGCTAGTGCTGCTACATTCAGACTGCAGGCTATAAGCACTGCCGCTAATAGTACACTGCTGCTACATTCAGGTTGCAGGCTATAAGTGGCTAACAGTATGGGGGTGCTAGTGCTGCTACATTCAGGCTGCAGGCTATAAGCACAGTGGCTAACAGTGCATGGCTGCTAGTGCTGATGCACTTAGGTTGCAGGATACGAGCACTGTCGCTAACAGTACAGGGCTGCTACATTCAGCTTGCAGGCTATTAGCACAGTGGCTAACAGTGCATGGCTGCTAGTGCTGATGCACTTAGGTTGCAGGATACGAGCACTGTCGCTAACAGTACAGGGCCGCTAGTGCTGCTACATGCAGATTGCAGGCTATAAGTACTGCTGCTAACAGTACAGGGCCGCTAGTGCTGCTACATTCAGACTGCAGGCTATAAACACTGCCGCTAACAGTACAGGGCCGCTAGTGCTGCTACATGCAGATTGCAGGCTATAAGCACAGTGGCTAACAGTACAGGGCCGCTAGTGCTGCTACATTCAGACTGCAGGCTATAAGCACAGTGGCTAACAGTACAGGGCCGCTAGTGCTGCTACATGCAGATTGCAGGCTATAAGTACTGCTGCTAACAGTACAGGGCCGCTAGTGCTGCTACATTCAGATTGCAGGCTATAAGCATTGCCGCTATCAGTTCAGGGCCGCTAGTGCTGCTACATTCAGATTGCAGGCTATAAGCATAGTGGCTAACAGTACAGGGTCGCTAGTGCTGCTACATTCAGATTGCAGGCTATAAGCACTGCTGCTAACAGTAGACGCCCGCTAGTGCTGCTACATTCAGATTGCAGGCTATAAGCACTGACGCTAACAGTACAGGGCCTCTAGTGCTGCTACATTCAGATTGCAGGCTATAAGCATTGCCGCTAACAGTTCAGGGCCGCTAGTGCTGCTACATTCAGGTTGCAGGCTATAAGCACTGCCGCTAACAGTACAGGGCCGCTAGTGCTGCTACATTCAGACTGCAGGCTATAAGCACTGCCGCTAATAGTACACTGCTGCTACATTCAGGTTGCAGGCTATAAGTGGCTAACAGTATGGGGGTGCTAGTGCTGCTACATTCAGGCTGCAGGCTATAAGCACAGTGGCTAACAGTGCATGGCTGCTAGTGCTGATGCACTTAGGTTGCAGGATACGAGCACTGTCGCTAACAGTACAGGGCTGCTACATTCAGCTTGCAGGCTATTAGCACAGTGGCTAACAGTGCATGGCTGCTAGTGCTGATGCACTTAGGTTGCAGGATACGAGCACTGTCGCTAACAGTACAGGGCCGCTAGTGCTGCTACATGCAGATTGCAGGCTATAAGTACTGCTGCTAACAGTACAGGGCCGCTAGTGCTGCTACATTCAGACTGCAGGCTATAAACACTGCCGCTAACAGTACAGGGCCGCTAGTGCTGCTACATGCAGATTGCAGGCTATAAGTACTGCTGCTAACAGTACAGGGCCGCTAGTGCTGCTACATTCAGATTGCAGGCTATAAGCATTGCCGCTATCAGTTCAGGGCCGCTAGTGCTGCTACATTCAGATTGCAGGCTATAAGCATAGTGGCTAACAGTACAGGGTCGCTAGTGCTGCTACATTCAGATTGCAGGCTATAAGCACTGCTGCTAACAGTAGACGCCCGCTAGTGCTGCTACATTCAGATTGCAGGCTATAAGCACTGACGCTAACAGTACAGGGCCTCTAGTGCTGCTACATTCAGATTGCAGGCTATAAGCATTGCCGCTAACAGTTCAGGGCCGCTAGTGCTGCTACATTCAGGTTGCAGGCTATAAGCACTGCCGCTAACAGTACAGGGCCGCTAGTGCTGCTACATTCAGACTGCAGGCTATAAACACTGACGCTAACAGTACAGGGCCTCTAGTGCTGCTACATTCAGGTTGCAGGCTATAAGTGCTGCCGCTAACAGTACAGGGCCGCTAGTGCTGCTACATTCAGACTGCAGGCTATAAGCACTGATGCTAACAGTACAGGGCCGCTAGTGCTGCTACATTCAGGTTGCAGGCTATAAGCACTGCCGCTAACAGTACAGGGCTGCTAAGGCCACTACATTCAGATTGCAGGCTAAAAGCACTGTCGCTAACAGTACAGGGCCGCTAGTGCTGCTACATTCAGGTTGCAGGCTATAAGCGCTGCCGCTAACAGTACAGGACCGCTAGTGCTGCTACATTCAGACTGCAGGCTATAAGCGCAGTGGCTAACAGTACAGGACCGCTAGTGCTGCTACATTTAGACTGCAGGCTATAAGCACAGTGGCTAACAGTACAGGGTCGCTAGTGCTGCTACATTCAGACTGCAGGCTATAAGCACAGTGGCTAACAGTACAGGGTCGCTAGTGCTGCTACATTCAGACTGCAGGCTATAAGCACTGCCGCTAACAGTACAGGGCCGCTAGTGCTGCTACATGCAGATTGCAGGCTATAAGCACTGATGCTAACAGTACAGGGCCGCTAGTGCTGCTACATGCAGATTGCAGGCTAAAAGCACTGCCGCTAACAGTACAGGGCCGCTAGTGCTGCTACATTCAGACTGCAGGCTATAAGCACAGTGGCTAACAGTACAGGGTCGCTAGTGCTGCTACATTCAGACTGCAGGCTATAAGCACGGCCGCTAACAGTACAGGGCTGCTAGTGCTGATGCACTTAGGTTGCAGGATACGAGCACAGGGCTGTCAGCGGGTCCATCAGCAGGCAGACAGTGAACCATTCTCTTCTAGCTGTACAGGAAATCTTAAAATAAGACAACTTTTAATTCCCAAAATAGTCTAATTAAAGTCTGTATGAGGAGATTAAATGTCAATTAAGTCTTGTTTAGCCACATATGAGGATGGCACCTGAAAAGACAATATAATGGTCTTCATTTTGTCAAGTAGGATGAGGAGAATGTCTGTTGGGTTTGTCTGGCATTACAGGTCGCTCCCAGGTGAGTCAAAATTAGAAGGTCTATAAAGCTTTAGCACAAAATCATAGCCTGTAAATCAGTTTAACACCGACCAAAGCATTCATGTTCCTGGCATACAGTATTTCAACACTGCTTTTATATTTTTAAGTGCTTTTAAACTCCAGTTATGGGACCCATGACTTTCATGGTGTACTTTTCTGTGCTGCTACATCTGCCCCAGTCAACTGTAAGTGCTGCTACACAGGACTCTGGACTCAGTGGACATCTGTTCTCTGGAGTGATGAATCATGCTTCAGTATTCTGGCAGTCTGATGGATGAATCTGGGCTTGGTGGTTGGATCCACAGTAACACTACCTACCAGAATGCATAGTGCCAACGATACAGCATGGTTGGGGGTGGTAATAATGGTCTGGGGGTGTTTTTTTTAGAGTTTGTGTCCCTTAGTTCTATGGAAGGGTGATGCTCATGCTATAGCACATACGACATTTAACACAGTTATATGCTTCCAAATTTGTGCAGCACTTTGGGGAAGATCTTCTGTCCTGTTCCAGCATGGCAGTGCCCCTGTGCACAAAGCCAGTTTGGTGTGGAGGAAGCCCAGCGGCCTGCACAGAGCCCTGACCTCAACCACACCATCACCTTTGGGATGAACTGGATGAACATACGAATGATTCAAGTGAGCACGGATGGGTCTTATCGCTGTACATGACTGACACAACAGCCACGACTGCAGACAATCAGCGAGCAGTGATGCTTCCATTAGCCATCCTGTTAATGCCAGCACCACTGGCAGACGGCTGCACGACTACATGCACGCAGTCTGTTGCGACGACTGTCCCTAACACCACGTCAACATCGCCAAAGACTGCAGTGGTGTCGTACCAGACTGTCATGGAGGGACTCAGAATGGCAGCGGGTCATCTTCAGTGACGAGTCCCGCTTTAGTCTTGGTGGAAACGACCAACGAATCCGTGTGTGGAGGCGCCGTGGTCAGCACCAAGATGAACGGTCTGTTGTCACACGTCCAGAAGGCCTGGTGTCCCTCCACCTCCACCCCATACCGCACCATCTGCAGGAACTGTGTGAGGAAGTTCAAGCTGCATGGGATGGATTATCACAGGACACCATTAGGAACCCCTACAGCTCCATACCGAGACGTCTGGCGTGTTGGGTTAGCAAACATGGCGGCCCGACGCCATACTGAGAGACAGACTTCTGTATGTGTAGCTCAATAAATATTGATCATATCAGTCTAAATTTATCATCAGTTATTGATCCTGGTCACCTGCCCACATTAAGCAGGCATCCACAAGGGGGAGCCAGTTATTATGATCTGCTTTAAGACTTCTTGAAAGCAGCACCTCGCCTCAATGACAATGTGTCACTGTATTCAATCCTTGTTACCTGACACCTGTCGGACCAGCACGGCAGTGAGGACCACCACGGTCATCACACCGAGCCTCCTGATATGAAACAGAATTAGTGAAACTGCAGAAGCTAATAAGGAGCTAACCATTCAGGGTGATTCAAGAGTCAGAGAAGCCCAGCCATTCTTCTTCCAAAGATGGAGAGGAGTGTGGAAGGAGCATGGAGGAGGTCCAGGTCAGCTGCACACGAGTGAGTATGAGAGTGAGTGTGAGTACTGTGATGATCACACTCAGTCTCTGTGACTCCTGAAGTCATCATATGACTTCCCCGCTGTCCAATCAGATGCCTCTGTCCTTGCCCTTAGCCATAGACTGCCCACTGTTTATTTAGCTGCTGCTTGGTAACCAGAGTTGTGATGGGAAAGGAATTAGAGCCGTACTGGTCCAGTGCTTAGGAACCGCTGCAGCGATACAGCTCGACACATCATCAGTCACTCTCTATCCTTCACTTCTGTGTGTACGTACGCACATGTACATTTGATTGTTGTCCTTGTCATGTCGCGTATGCATACTATTGTTTTATATGATCCCTGTCATGTACAAACTTTAACTTTTTATAGAAGGAAAGCATTAAAATATACAAAAATTATATATATATACATATATATATATACTAAAGTCCTTTATTTTGTCAGTACCTGAAACATTCTTAATACTTCCAGATGTTTTAGTAGTGACTGAGCAGAACTCAAATATGTTAGCCGCTAGGCATGGCTAGCCAACCCAGCTTTGAACAACTGTACACACAAAAAATCAGTGTATTTATTCAGTAACCTGTGGAGCTGAGTTTGAGTCAAGACCATGATCAATACATATCGAGTCTGAACAAAGACTAAGATCTTTATCAGTCAAGTCTGTCAAAACTCAGACCAGGAGAGCCTGAAGCCGAGACAAGACTAGGACCAGGAGTGGCCAATACTGAGACACGACTGATACTGGTCCCCATTGAGTCTGAGTCAAAAACAAGACCTTTTGCAGTCAAATCTGTCCAGACTGAGAGCAGGAGTGGCCAAAAAAGAGACAAGACTAAGAGCAGGAGTGGCCAAGAGAGAGACAAGACTAAGAGCAGGAGTGGCCAAGAGAGAGACAAGACTAAGAGCAGGAGTAGTCAAGAGAGAGACAAGACTAAGAGCGGGATTAGTCAATACCAAGACAAGACTAATATGGTGCACAAAGAGGCTGAGTCAAGATCAAAACTTTTAGCAGTCAAATCTGTCAAGACTGAGATCAGGAGTGGCAGAGACCGAGACAAGACTGAGACCAGGAGTGGACATTAACAATTGCTGTAGCTCAGTGGATAACACCACTACCCGCCAAGTAGCCACCACCACACGTGGGCGACTGGGGTTCGAATCCCGGTCTGGGTGATGCTGTGCTACACCAATAAGAGTCCGTGGGCAAGACTCCTAACACTACATTGGCCCATCTGTAATGTGATTAACCTTGTAAGTTGCTCTGGATAAGAGCATCAGCTAAATCCCAGAAATGTAAAAACAAAATGTAAACAAGACAAGGCTGAGACCAAGAGTGGCCTAGACTGAGACTGGTACACATGAAGTCTGAGTCAAGACTGAGACCAGGAGTGGCCAAGACAGGGACAAGACTATGTCCAGGAGCAGACGAGACAGAGACAAGACTGAGACTAGGAGCGGCCGAGACCAAGACAAGACCTAGACTAAGAGCGGTCAAGACAAGAGTGAGACCAGGACCGGCGAAGACCAAGAAAAAACTGAGACTAGGAGTGACCAAGGTCGAGACAATACTGAGATCAGGAGCGGATGAGACTTAATCTGAGGTAGTTCTGAAACGTTTAGACGTCTGGTTCCCATCACTTCCACGGTGAAGAATTCAGATTCAGTAAATTTCTTGAGAATAAAGAATTTCCCACTAAACCTCTCAAAATTCCTACCATTCAGTATTAATAACCACCACCCTGCAGCGTTCAGAAAAGCCATATATCCTCATATATCTAAACATATTCATGACTCGAGTTTGTGAGTTAGTCAAACTCAGGCATTTGTTTGTGACATCTCAAACTGGTGGCTCATGGACAGAACCGGACAGCACGAGCGCCAGTAGCTCACCAGCAAAGAGCCACGATGAGCATCAGTGAAAGCAGCAGGCCTCCACTCTGATTCTCCATGATCACACCAGACTGCTAGCAGCTCTCTGCTCGTGCCTCATGAGCACACACGCTGAGCAGAACAGCTGATCCTCGCCAGGAGAACCAAGAGCTGCTTAAACCTCTCCATCATAGGGACACAGAGAGAGGAGTCCAGAGGAGCGACTTCAGGAGGAGCATCATTAAACGTCACACCGTTTAATATTCAGTGTTTTAAACCGTTCTCTGATATTCTACGTAGAAGATGTGACTTTGTGGTCCTGGAATGTAACGAGCTGTTTTACTTTCTATGGTGAGCTCATGAATAATTAGATGAGCTCTGCTCTGATTGGCTGGGTTACAGCAGGACGTTGCAGTGATCACTCAGACACAACATGTGGAAACAGACTAAATAACATGAGCCTCTGTGTAAATAAGCTCCGCCCTCATACAACTAAGCTATGCTAGTTAGCTTGGAGCTAATGCTAGTAGCTAACGTTCCCTATACTAGCTACTGGCTTTCCATCTAGACGTTAACACACTGTAGGTTAAAGCTGATCCTTATTATGGAACTCTCAGTTTAAGATGATCTGCTACAACCGGCACACACGGATACAATCACACAGCATGGCTGCTACTTACAGGTTGCTGTTCAGGATGTGGTGCTAATAAAAGTGGAACTGCCCCTCTCTTCAGGGTCAAACGCTGACCGGAGCTGCTCCATATTGTCCAAGGAGGTTGGGAAAACTGTCCGGACTGCAGGATTAAAGTTGTTTCGGGATCCTGTTAAGGATGTGGAAGCTGAAGTTCCTGTTCTCCGGCTTGTTTTGTGAGTTTGTCCGTTCCACCTTAAATGGTGCTACAGTTACATTCTGTGCTTGTACAGGCTGCAGTATTTAAGGTGGAATGGAACATTGGAGCTGGCGAATAGGAAGCAGCTTCAGCCTGGTTTAAAGATGAACATCAACCACGGACCGCTGACAGGTGGGCTCCTTGGGAAGGGAATGACAACATTCCCAGTCTGGAATGCTGGATTTCTCCACATAGTCCCCCATTGTGGTTGCTGTAGCTCCATTGTTGTGGTTGTATGTAAATGTTGGGGGTCTGTTCAGAGTCTGTTCTGTAACCGTGTAGGATTTTGGAATCGGCCTGATTTGCCGTACTTCTTTTGGAAATGCAGGATTTGTTTTAGAAGGAGGAACATTGGTGTTTGAGGGTCCTGGTATGTCACCATGTACTGAACCCTCCGTATTCAACTGTACAGTTCTTGTATGTACGTAAGTTGATGGATCCTCTACATAGAACACACACTTAATGCACAATTACGGTTATATACTGAGATTAACTCACTGGGGGCTGGTGGAGGGGTTGCCATAACTTTTGCACGATTCACATTTTATATTCCATGTTTCCAAAATATTAAATTCAGCAAATAAGCAGCAATTGTGCATTATCTCTGTGGAGGAAGTGTTAACCTATGTCATAGCTAGGCCTTGGTGTTTCTGATAAAATGGCCAGGTGGTACTTCAGGCCGCGACAGGTGTTCTGTTGAGTTTGTGTACTTTGGTGCCATCTAGTGGCCAAATCGGAGAATGACCACAACATGCGTACTGAACATGGCTGATACCAGTACCAGGCAGAAATGCATCTACAAGCCACCGAACCGAAACATCACCAGTATGTGTAGCGTGTCTAATGACCTGTGCTTGCGAGTCCTGGCCACTAGATGGCACCATGACTTAACAAATCCGGAGAAGGGTTCCTCCGACGTTGTTTTCTTTGCACCTCCTTGTGGCTCGGAGGTGAGATGGTGAGGATGACACAGCATCATCCCCTTCCAAAGCACCAAATATCCGAACACGGTTTCCCGCCTTACCCGCGGTCTGTATTGCTTTTCCACTAATGCGTTACTGATGACCACTTAGCCATCCTCCCAAGCAAAGAGCCTAATGAGCCTAATGCCTGTTGATGTGAGGACAACCAGGGATCAAACAAATAGCCCCTCGAAATAGTCCCTGGATGCCCCCTTTCACGCTCTTACGTAAGAGTGACCCAGCAGTAATAGCCTCTTTGAGCTTGTCTGCGGCGTTTCAGGTAGCGGCGCTATACCCAGAATAACAAGCACCGGAGACAAAGGCTTCCATCCATCCAGCCTCAGCACCACGGCAACAAATGCATCCAACACAACTCAGTGTTTTCAGCATCGCTCACTTCACCTCTCCTCTTCTCAACATCCCTGAATTCAAGACAGATCAACCACCAGCCACCAGCTGGTGATGTGTAGTCCGTTGTGGCAATATGGAACATGGAAAACCCAGTTTTCCCAACTTTGTTGAACACACGGTAAACACTGCATGATGGTTGTGATGTCATATCCATGTACATGTTTACCTATAGGCTCATTCAGTCTATCACTCCAACAATATTTATTGAGCTACACATACAGAAGTCTGTCTCTCAGTATGGCGTTGGGCCGCCGTGTTTGCTAACCCAACACGCCAGACGTCTCGGTATGGAGCTGTAGAGGTTCCTAATGGTGTCCTGTGATAATCCATCCCATGCAGCTTAAACATCCTCACACAGTTCCTGCAGATGGTGCGGTAGGGGTGGAGGTGGGTGACACCAGGCCTTCTGGACGTGTGACGACAGACCGTTCATCTCGGTGCTGACCACGGTGCCTCCACACACGGATTCGTTGGGCGTCTCCACCAAGACTAAAGCGGGACTCGTCACTGAAGATGACCCGCTGCCATTCTGAGTCACTCCATGACAGTCTGGTACGACACCACTGCAGTCTTTGGTGACGGTGACGTGGTGTTAAGGACGGTCGTGGTAACGGTCTGTGTGCAGGTAGTCCTGCGTGGTGCAGCCGTCTGCCGATGGTGCTGCACTAACAGGATGACTCATGGAGGACACCACTGCTCGCTGGATGTTCTCGCTGGAAGTATGTTCTCTGTAGAGGATGTAGCTCATTTCCCAAATCATTTGTGTGTCATGTGACCGAGAGGCCCAAACACACTAGCAGACAACCAGTTGTTAACGTCGCCCCAGTTTGTCTCTTGACGCCACTCTATCGGGTGTGGGCGTGTACAAGCTTCAGTAAAGCTAGCTAGTCTTGAAAGCACATATCATCGCTGTCCTAAGAAACCCATGTATCTCCAATTTTGTTGATTTTTACTTTTATGCCTCATTTGATCACATGAGCTGCTGTTTACACTGTGTGTGAATTTCATGAAGAATGGACCAATAGAAACTGCCCAAAACGCTTGGAAAGACGTCCGGTTCCATTGACTTCCATTCAAATTAAATAAGGTTTTGGCCTCTCCTGTAAAGTTGCCATTTTGGAGATACCTGTTTTTCTCTGGACAGCGACGATATGTTTATTGACTGACACTGTGTCTACAAGGTCTAGTGGGAGGGAGTTCTGAAAGTTCTTACTGCAGGAACAGTTTACCTTCCGGAATTCCAGGCTATAGTAAATAAAGTATTCCAGTTACGCTGTGGGAGAAAGGGTTTGGCAGCGTGTTGAGTAATGGCTAACTGTTTGGTTGGGTTAATACCCCAGCAGAGTTCTGTCTGGCCGAGGTCACTCAGGCGGGACAGCCAGGGCAGAGTTAGCGGCCTGCGGGTCAGCGAGAGACGGTTTAGGTGGCCACTGAAATGAACCAGTCAAAACAAAATTCCAGTCGATCCAGGCGGCTAATCAGACGGCGAGAGTGGCCTACATCTGTGATCCTCCCACTCACACACCCACAACCCCGTAGAGTCGTACAGGCGCTCTCGGGTCAAGCTACATGGCTTCCTATGGGAAAATGAGCTAGCACATCCTCTATACTGTGTATGATTCGCTGTATATATCCCATTTATGAATAAATTAATAAATAAATAAATAAAACCAATGGAATGTGTGTCCAGTGCAGAAATTCCGGCACATCCGATTTTTAATAACCATATTTTCGGCTGTACCGAGGGGAGCTCAGACACAGAGAGCGGATCCATAGGCAGGATTTATTCAACACAAAGGTCAAAAAAACAAAACAAAAATGTGAAAAAAAATTTAAAATAAGAAACAAATAAAACAAAAGTCTAAAAGTACAACATTCAGAAATTCTCACAACCGAAACCTCAAACACCACGAAAGCCCAGTAGGCTATTCAGCGTTTTGTTTAAGTGTGTATGTATATATGTGTGTATATGTTTACCATGTGGGGAACAGCTGCGTTCCCAAAACAGAACTGGAATTTTATGGATTGACGAGCGGGTCGGAGTCCCTGGGACAATATTGCCATCTACAGGTTAGAGGTCAAACATGTACATTTTTTGTTTGTAAGTTTGTTTTTATTTTTGTAATTTTGTTTTCTGAAATGTTCATTTGGTTTGCACCACTCGGCCGCCGTAGGCAGGAGCAAGGAGCCGTGCGAACATCAACGGGGCGTCCCAATGGTGGGGAGACCTCAGAGAGCTGACGAGGCTCACCTTGGGTTCCTATTGATCCGCTCAAGCTGGACAGGCAGGCTGAGGGGCCAGCATAGAACTGCTGCACCATTTAAGGTGGAATGGGAAAATTCAAACAAGAAGCTGAGGAGCTGAAATGGAACTGCTGCACCATTTAAGGTGGAATGGGAAAATTCAAACAAGAAGCTGAGGTGCTGGAATGGAACCACTGCACCATTTAAGGTGGAACTGGGAGAATTCAAACAAGAGGCTGAGGTGCTGAAATGGAACCACTGCATCATTTAAGGTGGAATTGGAAAATTCAAACAAGAGGCTGAGGAGCTGAAATGGAACCGCTGCACCATTTAAGGTAGACTGGGAGAATTCAAACAAGAAGCTGAGGTGCTGGAATGGAACTGCTGCACCATTTAAGGTGGAATGGGAAAATTCAAACAAGAGGCTTAGATCCTGAAATGGAACTGCTTCACTGTTTAAGGTGGAATGGGAAAATTTAAACAGGAAGCTGAGGTACTGGAATGGAACTGCTGCACCATTTAAGGTAGACTGGGAGAATTCAAACAGGAAGCTGAGGTGCTGGAATGGAACCACTGCATCATTTAAGGTGGAACTGGAAAATTCAAACAAGAGGCTGAGGAGCTGGAATGGAACTGCTGCACTGTTTAAGGTGGAATGGGGAAATTCAAACAAGAAGCTGAGGCGCTGAAATGGAACTGCTGCACCATTTAAGGTGGAATGGGACAATTCAAACAAGAGGCTGAGGAGCTGAAATGGAACTGCTGCACCATTTAAGGTGGAATGGGACAATTCAAACAAGAGGCTAAGGAGCTGGAATGGAACAGCTGCACCATTTAAGGTGGAATGGGATAATTCAAACAAGAAGCTGAGGCGCTGGAATGGAACTGCTGCACCATTTAAGGTGGAATGGGACAATTCAAACAAGAGGCTGAGGAGCTGGAATGAAACTTCTGCACCATTTAAGGTGGAATGGGATAATTTAAACAAGAGGCTGAGATGCTGGAATGGAACAGCTGCACCATTTAAGGTGGAACGGGACAATTCAAACAAGAGGCTGAGGTGCTGGAATGTAACCGTTGCAAGATTTAAGGTGGAATGGGGAAATTCAAACAAGAAGCTGAGGTGCTGGAAGGGAACTGCTGTACCATTTAAGGTGGAATGGGAAAATTCAAACAAGAAGCTGAAGTGCTGGAATGGAAGCACTGCACCATTTAAGGTGGAATAGGAAAATTCAAACAAGAGGCTGAGGTGCTGGAATGGAATTGCTGCACCATTTAAGGTGGAATGGGGAAATTCAAACAAGAAGCTGAGGAGCTGGAATGGAACCGCTGCACCATTTAAGGTGGAACGGGAAAATTCAGACAAGAGGCTGAGGTGCTGGAATGGAACCGCTGCACCATTTAAGGTGGAATGGAAAAATTCAAACAAGAAGCTGAGGAGCTGGAATGGAACTGCTGCACCATTTAAGGTGGAATAGGAATATTCAAACAAGAAGCTGAGGTGCGGGAATGGAAGCACTGCACCATTTAAGGTGGAACGGGACAATTCAAACAAGAGGCTGAGGAGCTGGAATGGAACTGCTGCACCATTTAAGGTGGAATGGAAAAATTCAAACAAGAAGCTGAGGAGCTGGAATGGAACTGCTGCACCATTTAAGGTGGAATAGGAATATTCAAACAAGAAGCTGAGGTGCGGGAATGGAAGCACTGCACCATTTAAGGTGGAATGGGAAAATTCGAACAAGAAGCTGAGGTGCTGGAATGGAACTGCTGCACCATTTAAGGTGGAATGGGATAATTCAAACAAGAAGCTAAGGAGCTGGAATGGAACTGCTGCACCATTTAAGGTGGAATGGGATAATTCAAACAAGAAGCTGAGGTGCTGGAATGGAACTGCTGCACCATTTAAGGTGGAATGGGAAAATTCAAACAAGAGGCTGTGGTGCTGGAATGGAACCGCTGCACCATTTAAGGTGGAATGCGATGCTGAAACAGAACTGCTGCACCATTTAAGGTGGAATGGAATGCTGAAATGGAACTGCTGCACCATTTAAGGTGGAATGTAAAAATTTAACTTATATTAAAAGGCATGTAAACAGATGGGGTGGTAGTTCTGTTCCTTCTGGACAGATGGGTAACATTAACTTGGTTACCATCGCAGCAGCAGATTGTTAGCCAACAACCAAGCTAATGTTAGCCATATCACTAGCTATGATGTTGTATGCTTGTTATATCATTGTATTTGTCCGTACAACATTCTTGATTATTGAGTTAATGCCAACATCTGCACTGAATTATAACATGTCATGTGACCAGGAGTGTTCAACATTTGCATGCAACTACAGTATATGTATCTAAAGGGACAGCGGTGTCCGTAACCTCGTTTCACTCACGGTATATTCATCAACCATCTATCCCTGCATCCATTCACTTCGTCACACTCTTCCTCTAGACAAATCAATACTGTTGGTTTTTCCGCAGACGGAGTGTGTGTGCCAGGCAGAGCAGCCAGGCCGGGCAGTTATGCAAGAGTGTGTGTGGATGCTCGTGTTTACCACTGCCCACACACGCTCGCCCACACGCTCAGATACGCGCCATCCCTACGCTCAAGCTTCCCTCATTCAGTACAAGGAGGTGACCTTTTACAACTGTGTAGTAAGACACCTGAATAGGGAAGACTCAGCGTGAGTAGGCGGAGCTAAACTGCAGTAGGCTGGCATATTCATAATGCACTGGTTTTAGTCATGAGGCTGTATTTGTGGCTACGTCTCCATATATGGACCGAGCAAGTCGTATCTTCTGAGCCTCATTCAAGCACGGATCAGCGTCACGGTGTACTCCACTGTAACTGGAACAGTCTGGCGTCAAGGCCGTTCAGCCATCGGTTTCACGTCACCGATGGCACTCACCCATGACCTCTGGTCCACATTCATCAAGAGCAGCACAGTTCCAGAGGGAGATGGCACTCTGCCGAGGCCCACTCCAGGCCCCACCCCCAATCCCCGGCCACTGCCAGCACCCTAATGACTCCCTGTTCTGATTATAGGTCACTCCACTCTAATGGCATTGTCTAAAACAGGGTCTCGTTCGGCAATACGTGTAAACTGTCCCATGTGGGCGACAATGAAGTGTTGGGTAAAGTCATTTGCCTGTCGTCTGAAACTAAACACGTACAGTAACAGGAGAGCTGGGCTTATTGTTTTAGTCTTACTTGCTTAACTACATAATTATAAATCAGCTAAAAATACGGCGCTGGATGATTTTCTGTTTACCTCTGGGAAGCCGCAGGTCCCTTGTCTGATATGTCTATCGCTGACCGCATCCTAAAGAACGGGGAGGTATCGAATACCACAAGGAACTCCTCAGCCTCCAGCTCGTTTTAGGGACATGTAGAGCCGGCTGAATGAGTTTAGGCGTCTCCGTTCAAATTATATGTTTCGTAAGTGTAAATAAATCATCACATTCCTCCACAGAGAACACACCTCTGCACCTTTTACCGCACAACTACCGTTACTTCCAGAATATATATTTCCGGGATATATATATCCTCACTGTTGAAATGCAACGCTATTGGGATAGCGGATACCAGGATCAATAACTGATGATAAATTTAGACTGATATGATCAATATTTATTGAGCTACACATACAGAAGTCTGTCTCTCAGTATGGCGTCGGGCCGCCGTGTTTGCTAACCCAACACGCCAGACGTCTCGGCATCATGGAGCTGTAGAGGTTCCTAATGGAGTCCTGTGATAATCCATCTCATGCAGCTTGAACATCCTCACACAGTTCCTGCAGATGGTGCGGTAGGGGTGGAGGTGGAGGGACACCAGGCCTTCTGGACGTGTGACGACAAACCGTTCATCTCGGTGCTGACCACGGTGCCTCCACACACGGATTCGTTGGGCGTCTCCACCAAGACTAAAGCGGGACTCGTCACTGAAGATGACCCGCTGCCATTCTGAGTCACTCCATGACAGTCTGGTACGACACCACTGCAGTCTTTGGTGACGGTGACGTGGTGTTAAGGACAGTCGTGGTAACGATCTGTGTGCGTGTAGTCCTGCGAGGTGCAGCCGTCTGCCGATGGTGCTGCACTAACAGGATGACTCATGGAGGCATCACTGCTCGCTGCATGTCGGCAAACGTGGTACAGTGCTCAGTCCTGTCCTTGCTTCCGTCATATGTGTGGCCCGAGTGTGAAACTGCAGTCATTCGCATATCTCCTGATGTCAAATCCACCCACCACGTTTCATTCCTGCGGGTTGATCGTTTTGATGACTTCATTAATGTCCCAAAATGTGGCCAACCTGAGGCCCACATTTCCATCAAGCAAGATACCCAACAAACAACTGGAGACCACACACGGTCAGACACTTCTACACTGGTTTAAACCATAGCAGCCTAATCCAAGGTTCCATTTCCTGTGCTGAAGAACAAAATCCATCGCTGTCAAACATAAATCCTCCGGCTTTCTGTCAGCGCCTGTCCGCTCCATCAGTAGAAGGTCACGTCGCAGAGTGCCGGAATTCATTTAGTGCAGTCTGCTGTGTTCGAACACACCCACACGTCCATTAAATCAGCACAAGGCATAATTATCCCAATCACTAAGAGCTCCATGGTGAGCTGTGGTGAAACCGCTCTGTCGGGAGATGCCGGCTGATGGGCACAGCGCTCTAACGGTCAATATTAGGCAAACTCCTGTACATTTGTTAGAGTAGAGTGTTCAAATGATGGTTCGAATGTCTGTCTGGTTCCACAGACCTGGTTCAAACAAGTGGTGGTACGGTCAAACCCTGCTTTCGTCAGTTTTGAAGTCTCAGAATTCGGCCACCGTACCTGAAAGCGTGTGAGACCTCCACCAGAACCAATTGGGATTCGATTTGGAATGGACTGGATGAGCTTCTGGATGTAGGCCACATCAATGTTCAGACACTCCTACGTCATAGAAATGGGCAGTTGGGCCAGATTTGATGGATGGCTTCCCTGGGACAATTCCGAGAAGCATTCCCTGTAGACTGGGCTTTCAGGCACTCCTGCAAGACCCTCAGTGGGATACTCTTATGCATAGCGGATAGTGGTTGGTGTGGCGCAATGGATAACACCGCTTGTCATTGAGCTATCACACCATGTGGGAGACTGGGGTTCAGTTCCTGGTCTGGGTGACTATGCTGGGCTACACCATTAGTCCTTGGGCTAGACTCCTAACACTGCACTGGCCTACCTGTAATATGTCGCCTTGGATAAGAGCGCCAGCTAAATTCTGTAAATGTAAAAACTCCTCCTGAATGTTCACATTTACAGCCCTGTGGAGGTGAGAACTTGTCAGGGATAGGTTCCTTGATAGCTATGTTCCTTATGAGCCAAAAGCAAGACCATCATGGTGGTCCAGCAGCTCAGTGTACGCACTGTGGTTCAAATACACGGTCACCTCAACCAAAGAACCCATTTCCATGTAATCAAAGCACCACCAGAACATCACAAAGGGGGCTTATTCTCACCAGGGGTTAGATTCATGCCATGTGTTACGACTATGAGGTTTTCAGAAAGCTCAGCTTGCCCTGGACTAATAAAGTGGCTTGCCCTGGAAGTGCATCCTGGAAAGGTTAACACTGCTCGAGTTGTACTGTGTTGTGAACATGACAGAACTGATGTTCAGTCTTCATGGATTATACTAAAGGTGGCTTATACAACACGAATGGATTATACCTATATCTATATATACCTGGTTACTGAGGAAACGGTGGTGCATGGCTATTAAAGTGCTCTACCAGAATGTCAGAGCGATGGAGCACTGCAACAAAGAGAAACAGCATGAGAGCTGAATATGAATGACATGTGCCACAGGCAATTTCACTGTGTCTCTCCTTTGTGTAACAACACTAAGCAAGCTCGGCACGGTGCAGGAAGCTCCTCAGAGACTGCCTCATACCCAATATCCCTCTAAACTCCTTCATAGACAACGATCCCAGATAAAGCCAGCCCTGTGAGTGCTGCTCTGCTAGAATGCATGGCGCCATCAATTATATGATGGGGGGCTTCAGACCAGTCTAAAGTTTAGACACACCCATCCAAATGGATGTAGTTGGTGATCTTAAAGGTCCAACTGATGAGAGTCTGAACCAGTACATATCCTGATATACCGCATATTGTTTACTCTTAATGCATCAACATATACACACTGGGTGGGTGGTTTCACCTAGCGAGACATGCTAAAGATTCAAGTTTCACACTTGGCCGTGCATGTGACGTAAGCAAGGACCAGCCTTATCGCTGTACCTGACTGACCCGACAACCAAGATTACGGACATTCAGCGAGCAGTGGTGTCCTCCATGAGTCATCCTGTTAGTGCAGCACCATTGGCAGACAGCTGCACCACGCAGGTCTACATGCACACAGACCGTTACCACGACTGTCCTTCACACCACGTCACCGTCACCAAAGACTGCAGTGGTGTCGTACCAGACTGTCATGGAGTGGCTCAGAATGGCAGCGGGTCATCTTCAGTGACGAGTCCCGCTTTAGTCTTGGTGGAGGCGACCAACGAATCCGTGTGTGGAGGCACCGTGGTCAGCACAGAGATGAACAGTCTGTGGTCACACGTCCAGAAAGGCCTTCTGGACGTGTGACCACAGACTGTTCATCTCGGCCTCCACACACGGATTCGTTGGGTGTCCCTCCACCTCCACCCCTACCGCACCATCTGCAGAAACTGTGTGAGGATGTTCAAGCTGCATGGGACGGATTATCACAGGACACCATTAGGAACCTCTACAGCTCCATACCGAGACGTCTGGTGTGTTGGGTAAGCAAACACGACGGCCCAAGGCCACACTGAGAGACAGATATCTGTATGTGTAGCTCAATCAATATTGATCATATCAGTCTCAATTGATCATCAGTTACTGATCCTGGTCACCTTTATCTTCCTTCCCAACACCACCGCACTCCCACACCTCCTTCTGGGTGCAGCTGTTCCTTTGATGATGAGTGTATACTCCTCCATATCTCCACCTCTAATATATATTTAGTGGTGTAAAAACTTTGATCTCTTTTTCTGCACAGTGTAAAAGCTCTAGTTCTCCTTTCAGGTTAGTGAATATTCATGATGGACCGACCAATAGAATTGCTCCAGACCTGCTTAGTAATAAACCTTGTTCTATCAGCTCCACTGCAGGTTAGGTAATCTAGTTCAAGATAAACTGCTGAGTCTAAACCTTTGACTGGTAGAGTAGTTTTAGAAGCATCTCCTACCTTTCCTGGCCCGGGAGAAGAGTTTAATAGTGACGGGGGAGGTGGAGGTGGAGACGGAGGTGCTGGATGAGTCTTTGGAGGAGGAGCGGAAGATTCCGGTAAAGCTGAGTCGGCGGGGAGATTTGGGCGAAGCCTCCTGCTGGGGCGGGTAAGGGAAGATGGTTTTAGGGGATCCCGGGCTGTTTCTGGATCGGGCCGGGGCTGACATGGGGCTGGAGGGCCGGCTGAACGGACCCCTGCTGAAGAAGCCTTTGGTTGGGCTGGCTGAATGGCAGCTGATCTCTCCCTGCAAGTCAGAAACACAGTGTCAGTTGGGGTCTGTAAATATCGATAGAAGTATTTGCTCATGTTACAGAACCTGTATTTGTCGGGATACGCTCTCCGAGCACTTTATTAGGTACACCTATCTTATAGCTACACTCACTGTCCATCTTATCAGCTCCACTGACCATATAGGACCCTCTGTAGGCGTACAGGTCCAGACTGTAGTCCATCTGTTTCTCTGTATACTGTATTACCTTGTTCTTCAATGGTCAGGACCCCCCCAGGACCCCCACAGAGCAGGTACGATGTGGGTGGTGGATCATTCTCAGCACTGCAGTGACACTGACGTGGTGTTGGTGTGTTAGTATGTGTGGTGCTGGTGTGAGTGGATCAGACACAGCAGTGCTGCTGGACACCTGAGTGTCACTCCTGGACTGGGAAATGTCCACCAACTAAAACTATTCTGTGGGCAGCGTCCTGTGGGCAGCGTCCTGTGGGCAGCGTCCTGTGGGCAGCGTCCTGTGAGCAGCGTCCTGTGGGCAGCGTCCTGTGGGCAGCGTCCTGTGAGCAGCGTCCTGTGGGCAGCGTCCTGTGGGCAGCGTCCTGTGGGCAGCGTCCTGTGACCACTGATGAAGGACTAGTGGTTGGTGTGGCTCAGCGTTTAACACCTCTACCCACCAGGGAGCTGCCACCCTATGTGGGAGACGGGGTTCAAATCCCAGTCTAGGTAGCTACACCAATAAGAGTCCTTGGGCAAGACTCCTAACACTACACTGGCCTACCTGTAAAACGAATAACCTTGTGATGACTAGAGGATGACCTGCACTGTGCAGCAGCAGATAAGCTATTGTCTCTGACTGTACATCTAGAACTTATGGTTCTGGCTATTACCTTTGAAGAACCATCTGGACTGGAACTAAGGGTGACCACTGCTCTGCTGATCAGAGGTCTCAGGATACCAAGCTTTTAAAGTGAGTGTGGACTACAAATAATTGTGCTCAGATAAATACCTGGAGGGTGTGAGTATCGGGATCCATAGATTGGGAGGAGGTGCTACGGTGCAGGGAATGTCTCGTTCCATGTGTGGAAAACGCTCCAGAGCAGATGTTAATGATTGGCTAAAAGGAGGGACTGCATGTGGGCGTGACCAAAGACCATAGTGTGAAGGAAGTAGCTGAATCTGCAGGTGTATGGAAGCGTACGGTCATACGGGTCTACCAGCAGTGGATAAAATTCCAGTCTACAGGGAATTCTCCTCGGGATTGTGCCAAGGAAGGCGTCCACCAACCGGAATACTTTGATGCAGAAGTGACTGAACACTGATGTGGCTACATCCGAAACAGAACAGTAAGCTGTTTTAATGGAAGGCAGGGTGTCTCCAAACTTTTGTCAGGCAGCGTGTAAGCATAGGCACTGTTATTGCCTCTCTGATCATCAGTCGCAGCAGAGGGCTCTGCTACATTACTCACAATGAATGAACTTAAGGCCAGTGGAAGGACGTTCCCTGGTGGAATTGTGCTTGTCCTTTCCATCACTGGGAAAAGCCAGAACAGCAACTGGTTGTGATTAATAACTTTGTCAAAAATGACAAAAAGCTTTCGTGGAATGACTCAGCTTAGTTAGCGGTGAATGCTGTATAATTAGTGCTGCCATTCAAAACGACCAGCACTGTTCTCTGAGTTCAGCCGTCTCTATCACACGTAGCTCACATCAGACATACCAAGCCTGTTATGCAAGCCTGGAGCTTGTACAAGCATCTTTAGCAAGCAGGGATGCGTGGCTTTACACATTCAACATCAGGCCTTCTGGACGTGTGACGACAAACCGTTCATCTCGGTGCTGACCACGGTGCCTCCACACACGGGTTCGTTGGGCGTCTCCACCAAGACTAAAGCGGGACTCGTCACTGAAGATGACCCGCTGCCATTCTGAGTCACTCCATGACAGTCTGGTACGACACCACTGCAGTCTTTGGTGACGGTAAGAACAATCGTCGTAACAGTATGACTCATGGAGGACATCACTGCTCACTGAATGTCTGTAGTCGTGGCAGTAGGGTCAGTCAGGTCCAGTGATAAGGCCCATCCTTGTTACATGTGCGGCCGAGCGTGACACTTGAATCATTAGCATGTCCCTCAAGGCCAAACCTACCCACCAAGTTTCATTCCTGTTGGTTGATTCCCTCTAAATGAAACAGATCCCCAAACACATTTAGTCATTTCTGAGTCCAGTGTCACCCAACAAGAGTTCTAGGTGACCACCAGTTGAGACTTTCACATGGGACTGTGCGGAAGAAGGTGTGGCTGAGTGCACACTGAAATCTGATGGAAAAGGCACAACCCCACTGAGTTCCATGTTCTCTACAGGGTATGAAACATGCTGACTCCTGCCCTCGTGTCCACAACCTGTGCCGTTCCCATGGCAACATCTGCAGGGTATATACACATACACAAACACAAGCTCACACGACCCTCAGTCGACCTTGCTAAAACTGATCTGATCTACAGCTACATCTGAAAACACGGGGGACATGTTTACAGCGCAGGCACTGGGGCAGAGGTCAGTGGCACTTGGAAACCTGGTCAGTAATCTGCCTTTATACATTCCCTTTACAAAAATCATTATTTAAAGAACATTTTACATTAAGTGGAGGTTCTTTAAACCTTAAAAAGGTTCTGCACCCTCACATATATACGGCACAGATTCCTTAAAGAACCGTCCATTGAAAGGATTTTAGGGACACTTAATATCTACATTCGATTACAGTAATAATCACCTCATAAACTAATCAGACATTTCTACACCCACCTCACAAACTAATCAGACATTTCTACACCCACCTCACAAACTAATCAGACATTTCTACACTCATCCAACAAACTAATCAGACATTTCTACACCCACCTCACAAACTAATCAGACATTTCTACACCTACCTCACAAACTAATCAGACATTTCTACACCCACCTCACAAACTAATCAGACATTTCTACACCTACCTCACAAACTAATCAGACATTTCTACACCCACCTCACAAACTAATCAGACATTTCTACACCCACCTCACAAACTAATCAGACATTTCTACACTCACCCAACAAACTAATCAGACATTTCTACACCTACCTCACAAACTAATCAGACATTCTACACCCACCCAACAAACTAAACACATTTCTACACCTACCTCACAAACTAATCAGACTTTTCTACACTCACCTCACAAACTAAACACATTTCTACTTCTCCATCTCACAAACTAAATAGACATTTCTATCCCTACCTCACAAACTAATCAGACAATTCTACACCTACCTCACAAACTAATCAGACATTATTACATCCACCTTACAAACTAATTAAACATTTCTTCTTTACATACCTCACAAACTAATCAGACATTTCTACACCCACCTCACAAACTAATCAGACAATTCTACACTCACCCAACAAACTAATCAGACATTTCTACATCTACCTCACAAACGTACCAGACATTTGTACACCTACCTCACAAACTAATCAGACACTTCTACACCCACCTGACAAACTAATCAGACATTTCTACACCCACCTGACAAACTAATCAGACATTTCTACACCTACCTCACAAACTAATCAGACATTTCTACATCCACCTGACAAACTAATCAGACATTCTATCCCTACCTCACAAACTAATCAGACATTTCTACATCCACCTCACAAACTAATCAGACATTTCTACACCTACCTCACAAACTAATCAGACATTTCTACATCCACCTCACAAACTAATCAGACATTTCTACACCTACCTCACAAACTAGACATTTCTACACCCCCCTTACAAACTAATCCAGCATTTCTACATCCACCTGACAAACTAATCAGACATTCTATCCCTACCTCACAAACTAATCAGACATTTCTACACCTACCTCACAAACTAATCAGACATTCTATCCCTACCTCACAAACTAATCAGACATTTCTACATCCACCTCACAAACTAATCAGACATTTCTACACCTACCTCACAAACTAGACATTTCTACACCCCCCTTACAAACTAATCAAGCATTTCTACTTCTCCACCTCACAAACTAATCAGACATTTCTACATCTACCTCACAAACTTACCAGACATTTGTACATCCACCTCACAAACTAATCAGACATTCTATCCCTACCTCACAAACTAATCAGACAATTCTACACCTACCTCACAAACTAATCAGACATTTCTACATCCACCTCACAAACTAATTAGACATTTCTACATCTACCTCACAAACTAATCAGACATTTCTACATCCACCTCACAAACTAATCAGACATTTCTACACCTACCTCACAAACTAGACATTTCTACACCCCCCTTACACACTAATCAAACATTTCTAGTTCTCCACCTCACAAACTAATCAGACATTTCTACATCTACCTCACAAACGTACCAGACATTTTTACACCTACCTCACAAACTAATCAGACATTTCTACACCCACCTGACAAACTAATCAGACATTTCTACACCTACCTCATAAACTAATCAGACATTTCTACACCTACCTCACAAAACAACTAATCAGGACATCTACACCTACAGTCAACAACTAATAGAATTTCTAACATCCACCCTACCAAATAATCAGGTTTAATCCCTACCTCACAAACTAATCAGACAATTCTACACCTACCTCACAAACTAATCAGACATTTCTACATCCACCTCACAAACTAATTAGACATTCCTACATCTACCTCACAAACTAATCAGACATTTCTACATCCACCTCACAAACTAATCAGACATTTCTACATCCACCTCACAAACTAATCAGACATTTCTACATCCACCTCACAAACTAATCAGACATTCTATCCCTACCACACAAACTAATCAGACATTCTATCCCTACCTCACAAACTAATCAGACATTTCTACACCTACCTCACAAACTAATCAGACATTTCTACACCCCCCTTACAAACTAATCAAACATTTCTACTTCTCCACCTCACAAACTAATCAGACATTTCTACATCTACCTCACAAACTTACCAGACATTTGTACACCCACCTGACAAACTAATCAGACATTTCTACACCTACCTCATAAACTAATCAGACATTTCTACACACACCTCACAAACTAATCAGACATTTCTACACCTACCTCATAAACTATTTGGACATTTCTACACCTACCTCACAAACTACTCAGACATTTCTACACCTACCTCACAAACTAATCAGACATTTTTACACCCATCTCACAAACTAATCAGACATTTCTACACCTACCTCACAAACTAATCAGACATTTCTACACACACCTCACAAACTAATCAGACATTTCTACACCTACCTCATAAACTATTTGGACATTTCTACACCTACCTCACAAACTACTCAGACATTTCTACACCTACCTCACAAACTAAATCAGACATTTTTACACCCATCTCACAAACTAATCAGACATTTCTACACCTACCTCACAAACTAATCAGACATTTCTACACCTACCTCACAAACTAATCAGACAATTCTACACCTACCTCACAAACTAATCAGACATTTCTACACCTACCTCACAAACTAATTAGATATTTCTAGACCTACCTCGCAAACAAATCAGACATTTCTACACCTACCTTATAAACTAATCAGACATTTCTACACCTACCTCATGAACTAATCAGACATTTCTACACCTACCTCACAAACTAATCAGACATTTGTACACCCACCCGACAAACTAATCAGACATTTCTACATATACCTCACAAACTAATCAGACATCCACCTCACAAACTAATCAGACATTTCTATGCCTACCTCACAAACTAATCAGACATTTCTATACCCACAGGACAAACTAATCAGACGTTTCTATCCCTACCTCACAAACAAGGGATAGACGTTTCTATCCCTACCTCACAAACATCTACCTCACAAACTAATAAGTCATTTCTACACCTACCTCACAGACTAATCAGACATTTGTACACCCACCCGACAAACTAATCAGACATTTCTACATATACCTCACAAACTAATCAGACATCCACCTCACAAACTAATCAGACATTTCTATGCCTACCTCACAAACTAATCAGACATTTCTATACCCACAGGACAAACTAATCAGACGTTTCTATCCCTACCTCACAAACAAGGGATAGACGTTTCTATCCCTACCTCACAAACATCTACCTCACAAACTAATAAGACATTTCTACACCTACCTCACAAACTAATCAGACATTTCTATGCCTACCTCACAAACTAATCAGACATTTCTACACCCACCGGACAAACTAATCAGACATTTCTACACCCACCTGACAAACTAATTTCTACACCAACTTCACAAACTAATAAGACATTTCTACACCCACCTTCCACTGCCTCACAAACGAAATGTTCTAGATCTGTGGTTTTCTGAGAAACCATTATTCTCTACAAAACTTTCAGATATTCCTCAGAATTAAAAAAGTTCTATTATAAAAACTAATTCCACTGAAAGGTTCTTCATGCTGTTGATAATAGAAATTCTTGGGAAAACCTTGGTAAATGACTTAGAACCATTATGTGATGTTCTTCAGTCCCAGGTTTTGGTTCAGACATACGGTTCTCTGAGAAAACTTTTATAGGCATAGTGTGTGGAGGTTTCTTAAACTTTACAAAGGTTACTGATACTTACATATTTCATGATTACTTACTGAACCATCCATTCCGAGGAACATTTGACATTATGTGGAGGTTCTTCACACCTTAAAAAGGTTCTTCACACTCACATATTTACAAAAAAGATTCCCTGAAGAACCAACCATGCATTGAAAGCATCTTAGGGACACTTAAATATAAAGGTTCCGAATTAGGCATAGAACTTTCAAAAAAGGTTCTTCACCATCACATATTTAAAAACTGGTCAAGAAGCACCTTTAGAGAGCCCAAATTCAGTTCTATAGCACTGTGTCAAGAAAATCCCTTTTTGGTTCCATTCAGAACCTATATTTGTAATAGTGAAAGGGAACCAGATAAGGTTCTGCTGTGGCCTCTCTGAGGGACCAGCTACAGAAGCCGTCCAGCGCCAGGCCAGAAGGCAGCACAGTGGGGTTCTGCAGCTGCAGTTCGGGAAGGTTGCGGCTTGATTACAAATGAGGTTATTAGAGCAGCTTCTCATCTACATCCGATTACAGTAATAATCAAAACATCAGAACGAGGGCAACGAGAGCACGGCACCATGGAGCCTCCGGGCAGACAGCCAAGCCATGAGAGAGCACACGGCACACAGAACAGGAGGAACACGGTCGCTGTATCTGCACTCACAGCTTCAGGAACATCGCAAGAACATCCTCACATCATCACCAACGTGGCCAGCGTGACTAAGGAGCCAGAATTACACAGCACTTATTCAATCAAAGGTGACGTCAAAATGACCATCTGTTGCCAAAACCGACCATCTGAACTGCGCTTGCTACAGCGGAAAGCCTATTGATGTAAATCCATGAAACCTTGTGCATCACCGATTCCGCACTGCTTCAGATTTGGGCTCTGGAATTGGATTCATTCCCGACTTTTAATTCCTGGCCTAAAGTGCGGGATAATCATTTTGAGGCCGATTTACTCCTCCTGACAATCGCAGAGCTTCTGGTATCTCATTGATCTTAAACGATTATCTTCCCAGATTATCCCAGACTTCCCTATATAGTGTAGTCGGGGCCCCATCCATCAAGAATCATAAATAAGCTCCACAGATAAAAAAATGAGTCACCAATGCGTGTTTAGGGTGGTAGTACCTTCAGGGTCCTGCAGATGGCACTGCACGAGGACGGTGGGGATATAAATACCTGTGGGGTGTGAGTGATGGGATCCATAGATTGGGAAGAGGTGCTACAGTGCAGGGAATGTCTCATTCCATGTGTGGTAAACGCTCCAGAGCAGATGTTAATGACTGGCTAAAAGGAGGGACTGCATGTGGGCGTGGCCAAAGACCATAGTGTGAGGAAGTAGCAGAATCTGCAGGTGTATGGAAGCGTACGGTCATACGGGTCTACCAGCAGTGGCTAAAATCCCAGTCTATAGGGAATTCTCCTCGGAATTCTCTCAGGGAAGGCATCCACCAATTCTAGCTCAACTGCACAATTCTTAGACGCAAGAGTGTCTTATCACACGTACCTACACTATTATAGAATAAGCGGGGAAAGTGACCTTACCTTACAGGCACTGTCCTTCTCGGCATGCTCACAGTCCCCCTCTAGGAATGGCATGGCAAATGTGCTCAGGTCCTGGAACATTGAAAGAAAAAGACATCCATAATTGAATCTAACAGCTGCAGGACTGTTCTTCACCGGTAATCTATAGCCCAGTTATCTTCCGCATTTAACCCATCCGTGAAGTGAAACACCCACATACACTAGGGGGCAGTGAACACACTTGCCCAGAGCAGCGGGCAGCCTAGTTCCCTAACCCCACCACCCAGCCCACCACTGCCCCTAAGACCAAGTCATTAATGACACACGTCCATGTATGTCTTCTGAAGAACTTACTCTGCACCTGTTGGAGAAAGTTTAACCCTGTTGGAGAAAGTTTAACCCTGTTGGAGAAAGTTTAACCCTGTTGGAGAAAGATTAAACCCTGTTGGAGAAAGTTAAACCCCTGTTGGAGAAAGTTTAAACCCTGTTGGAGAAAGTTTAAACCCTGTTGGAGAAGGTCAAAACCCGGTTGGAGAAAGTTTAAACCCTGTTGGAGAAAGATTAAACCCTGTTGGAGAAGGTTTAAACCGTGTTGGAGAAAGTTTAAACCCTGTTGGAGAAAGTTTAACCCTGTTGGAGAAAGTTAAAACCCTGTTGGAGAAAGTTAAAACCCTGTTGGAGAAGGTTTAAACCCTGTTGGAGAAGGTTTAAACCCTGTTGGAGAAGGATTTAACCCTGGTGGAGAAGGTTTAAACCCTGGTGGAGAAGGTTTAAACCCTGGTGGAGATGGTTTAAACCGTGTTGGAGAAGGTTTAAGCCCTGGTGGAGAAAGTTTAAGCCCTGGTGGAGAAGGTTTAAACCCTGTTGGAGAAAGTTTAAACCCTGTTGGAGAAGGTTTAAACCCTGGTGGAGAAAGTTTAAACCCTGTTGAAGAAGGTTTAAACCCTGGTGGAGAAGGTTTAAACCCTGGTGGAGAAGGTTTAAACCCTGTTGGAGAAGGTTTAAACCCTGGTGGAGAAAGTTCAAAGCCTGTTGGAGAAAGTTTAAGCCCTGGTGGAGAAAGTTTAAACCCTGTTGGAGAAGGTTTAAACCCTGTTGGAGAAAGTTTAAACCCTGTTGTAGAAGGTTTAAACCCTGGTGGAGAAAGTTTAAACCCTGTTGGAGAAGGTTTAAACCCTGGTGGAGAAAGTTTAAACCCTGGTGGAGAAAGTTTAAACCCTGTTGGAGAAAGTTCAAAGCCTGTTGGAGAAAGTTTAAACCCTGTTGGAGAAAGTTCAAAGCCTGTTGGAGAAAGTTTAAACCCTGTTGGAGAAAGTTTAAACCCTGTTGGAGAAGGTTTAAACCCTGTTGGAGAAGGTTTAAACCCTGTTGGAGAAAGATTAAACCCTGGTGGAGAAGCTTTAAACCCTGTTGGAGAAAGTTAAACCCTGTTGGAGAAAGACTAAACCTTGGTGGAGAAGGTGTAAACCCTGTTGGAGAAGGTTTAAACCCTGTTGGAGAAAGATTAAACCCTGGTGGAGAAGGTTTAAACCCTGTTGGAGAAGGTTTAAACCCTGTTGGAGAAAGTTTAAACCCTGGTGGAGAAGGTTTAAACCCTGTTGGAGAAAGATTAAACCCTGGTGGAGAAGGCTTAAGCCCTGTTGGAGAAGGTTTAAGCCCTGTTGGAGAAAGTTTAAACCCTGGTGGAGAAGGTTTAAGCCCTGGTGGAGAAGGTTTAAGCCCTGGTGGAGAAAGTTTAAACCCTGTTGGAGAAGGTTTAAGCCCTGGTGGAGAAAGTTTAAACCCTGTTGGAGAAGGTTTAAACCCTGTTGGAGAAGGTTTAAGCCCTGGTGGAGAAAGTTTAAACCCTGTTGGAGAAAGTTTAAACCCTGTTGGAGAAAGTTTAAACCCTGTTGGAGAAGGTTTAAGCCCTGTTGGAGAAAGTTTAAACCCTGTTGGAGAAGGTTTAAGCCCTGTTGGAGAAGGTTTAAAACTAGTCGTTTATTTCTATTTAGACTCAAATAAAGAACCATGGGATGTGGACTGCACAGATGGAGTTCCCCATTAAAGGAATGGTTTGGCAAGGAATTACCACAAACGAGCTCTTAGTTAAAGCACGTTGGGCTTCCAGAGTTTTGCCCCGGAGAATAACTGTTCTGTAGCTACAAAAAATAAAATAAAATGTAAAAAAATATAATAATAATAATAATAATAATAATAATAATAATAATAATAATAAAAAAGTGTTTTACCTCAACAGTCAGCACTGTGTGCTTTCTGTTAATTCCATTATATATAGCAAGATATTTTTTTAAATATGCGAACATAAAATATGACAAATTTCAGCAAGTTTTACTGCAAGATATACACGTACTTGGCAGTTTGGAATATTAATATACTCTATTTCCAAAACTTTGTGAAAAATAATAAAATATAAAATAAAAGTTTGGCAGAAATTTTGCATGGGCCACATTTTTGTGACATTATATTTATATGGCCATTATATTGTTTTTTAATTATAAAAATGATTTAATTATGAAAAAAAAAAATTGCCAATCGTATTGCAAGATATCCAATTAACTGACATATTATACCATTAATATACTGTATTTCCAACATATTGCAAGAAATAAAACTTGGAATATTTGGTAAAAAATTTTGCACAGGCCACATTTAATGTGCTCACTATTTTGTCCATTATGTTAAAGAAGGTATATTAGTGTCTACTAGAACAGAATTACATGCTTTAATATTCCCAACTCATTCCTAATACTCTACATCTGTATTCACCCTCTGTCTGAAACACTCTGTTAGAGCTCCTGTGCCTTTAAGATACAATACAATATAAAAGTTTACATGAGGCTGAAAACCACACGAGTAAAAGATAACACACAATCAGTGCACCAACAAACCAATCCTCCGTCAGAGGAGCTTAAAGGAAGCCACTGGAGCTCTACTGACGGAGCCCGAATGGCACTAAACCTAACCTGTCAAACCGCCAAACCCCCAATCCAGAAATAATCCAGCCAGTGGGACGAGTGATGATCCGCAAGTCACCCTGCGCTTTACTCCACAGTGTGGGATTAGGTGTGGTGCGGCCACCATGGATCACTTTCACGTGACACTTCATCAGAGCGATGACACGCAGGAAATGCTTGAGTAAACCAGTTTGTGAGTGAAACCCGAGCTCATATTCCCTCAAGCTGTCAACCCTGCTACGCTCTGCTTACACAAATCTCACCCCTGTTTGAGATTACCACTGTGAGACGAGACCATACGGTGGTCTCCCATGACCTCTACGGTGAGAATAGCTGCCTACAGGGGGAACTTCATAGCAAGTGTATAAACAAGGGCTGTACCCGTCTGACCCAACAGCCATGATTGGGGACATACAGCGAGCAGTGATGCCCTACATGGGTGATCCAGCACCATTGGCAGATGGCTGCACGACGCAGGACTGCATGCACACAGACTGTTATGACGAATGTCCTTAACACCACGTCAACGTCACCAAAGACTGCAGTGGTGTTGTGCCAGACTGTCATGGAGTGACAATGGATCATCTTCAGCGACAAGTCCCGCTTTTGTCTTTGTGGTGGCACTGTGGTCAGCCAAGGTGAACGGTTTGTTGTCACTCGCCACGCATCCAGAAAGCCTGGTGTCACTCCACCTCCACCCCAACCGCACCATCTGCAGGAACTATTCAGGTTGCATGGGATGGATTATCGCAGGACTCCATTAGGAACCTCTAAAACTCCATACCGAGACGTCTGGCGTGTTGGGTTAGCAAACATGGCGGCCGGACGCCATACTGAGGGATAGACTTCTGTATGTGTAGCTCAATAAATATTGATCATATCAGTCTAAATTTATCATCAGTTATTGATCCTGGTCACCTTTATCTTCCTTCCCAACAGCACCGCAGTCCCACACCTCCTTCTGGGTGCCACCAGTCTTTTGGCGATGAGTGTACAATACCGGATGGGCTGAATAAATGATCCAGTCAACATCACCAATTACGGCCACACACAGTATAAGCCATTGGCAGCAACCAGTGCTAAGCGCTACCACATGCATGAATCTCATACATTGATTTAAATGCACATAACAGAAAACCAGTACATCATCACAAGTCAGTTCTAGAGCAGCTTCCTACTGAACCAAGTTATGTTCCAATAAGAAACCAGGTCACGTAGCTCAGAAGACGGAATAAGTAACACATGCGATCCAAAGCCAAAGTGGGGGAAAGAACTTACACACAGAGACCCCTGGACATCACCCTCCATTGTTCTGCCAACAGGCTCGCTTGTACTCTAAGTTACAACCGGACTCACTTCGACCAAGCGGTGTACCGAAGCTCATTAAAATGCGAAGGCACTCTAAATGTGACTCAGCAAGAAGCAAAAAAACCCTCACTCCAGGCCAAGCGATGAACACACAAAGTGCCAGAACATTTGATCATAATGACAAGCGCCTCTTTTGTCCTGACACACAAGACAGGATTGTTTGGCAGTCTCTTTGTGACTGCTAAATGCGACACTTGAAACGGATTCATCCAACTCTACTGAAATGATCCCTCTTTGTAGACTGGGAAAACTGCCTGCCGTCCATTGTGCCACCCGGGCGTAGCTTATACAACTGCTACATAATGGCATAATTTCTTTCAAAGAATAATTTCACACATCGTTTCAAAAAGCCCCGTATGATTTCAGTAGACCTTTTCCATCTGGCTTCCGAAACGTGCCCATGCTAAAAAAAAGGCTCCCTCAGCATTTAAGCAGGTCGAGGCCGACTGCCAACAAAGTCCGGCAGGACGGGATGAATAAAGAGTCCGTCTAGTCAACATCACCAAATTAAGGCCACACACAGTATATGTCATTGGAAGCAAACAGTCCTAAGTGTAACCATATGTTCCATGGTGCAACCATATAAGCTGTAATACTAGAACTGCTACCTAGAATAGAGAACCGTATTTATACTATCCTATTCCTAGTTCAGTACATAGAACTGATGTACTGTCAACCTCAAACACTGTGGTTCCTCCTTCATATCCTAATCCTGCACTTCCGAAAGCGGTACGATAAAATGGGATAATTCCAAAATCCCAAACTGTTACAGAACAGACTCATATACCCCCAACAACTGAGCTACAGCAACCAAAATGGTGGACTATGTGGAGAAATCTAGCATTCCAGGCTGTGAAGGGAATGTCGACACTTTATTCCCTTCCCATGGAACCCAACTCTCAGAGTTACAAGCTTGATGTTCATCTTTAAACCAGGCTAAAGTTGCTTTCCATTCACCAGCTTCTTAATCCAGCATTCCATTCCACCTTAAATACTACAGCCTGTACAGGCACCAGAAATTTAAGGTGGAATGGACAAACTCATAAAGCAAGCTGGCTAATAGGACCTTAAGCTCCTATGTCTTTAACGGCTAGGCTAAACGTATTTCAGGTGAACTGAGCAGCGTTAGCAGCAGCTAGCTCTAAACACCGGATACAGTAATAACAGCTCTGAGGTAAATGTTGGTGTAGTGATTGTAGTGGGGTGTGTGTTCGTCAGAATGAGCCTCAGAAAGTTAAAATATACAGGTCTGAAGATTAATAAAAGATGAACTCGCTTTAGAGGATCAGTTTTAGAGTGAAATAGCCGAGGGGAGCTAACAGCTAGGCTAACCGTATTTCAGGTGAACTGAGCAGCGTTAGCAGCAGCTAGCTCTAAACAGTGATACAGTAACAACAACTCTGAGGTAAATGTGATTGTAGTGGGGTGTGTTTTTTTATCAGAATGAGCCTCAGAAAGTTAAATATACAGGTCTGAATATTAATAAAAGATGAACTCGCTTTAGAGGATCAGTTTTAGAGTGAAATAGCTGAATTTGGCTAAAAGCTAGGCTAACCGTATCTCAGGTGAACTGAGCAGCATTAGCAGCAGCTAGCTCTAAACAGTGGATACAGTAATAACAGCTCTGAGGTAAATGTGAGGTAACTGGTCATGTGACTGTATTAGTATACTACACTGTAGGTCAGAACTTGTAGTATGCTACCATAGTATATACAGTATGCAATATGGTAGTGTACCATGTATTCAAAATGGCATGCTACCTACTATTTACATACTAACTCCACCTAACGTAGTACGTATTTTGCTGTATGTGACCAAACTGTAAACCGGTAGTGTACTGGAGCTCCACGGATGGTGTTCTACTCCAGTAAGAGGTTCTAGTATACAGGGGGAGCTATCTTCACAGTGTACTACATCCCATCATGCACCGCGGCCTCACCGGCTCTCAGCCTGCTTTAGCCAGAGGAAATGGCGGTGGGTAACACTGGGGAGCTAAACCAGCCCACTCCCGAGTATAAATGTGGGTGTAGTGATTGTAGTGGGGTGTGTGTTCATCAGAATGAGCCTCAGAAAGTTAAATATACAGGTCTGAAGATTAATAAAAGATGAACTCGCTTTAGAGGATCAGTTTTAGAGTGAAGTAGCAGTAGTAGGGGAGCTAACAGCTAGGCTAACCGTATCTCAGGTGAACTGAGCAGCGTTAGCAGCAGCTAGCTCTAAACAGTGGATACAGTAATAACAGCTCTGAGGTAAATGTGAGGTAACTGGTCATGTGACTGTATTAGTATACTACACTGTAGGTCAGAACTTGTTGCTGTACTGTATACTACACACAGGGGGCGTATACAGTGTGCGGTATAGTAGTGTGCTATTTCAAATAAAGTCTTGGTCTATGTGGACATGTGATCATTGTGGTGTCTCACTGTAAACCAGCCAATCAGAGCAGAGCTCATCTAATTATTCATGAGGGAATACCTCGGACTTCATCCTAGGACCAAATCATGGGGTGTAAATGAGTGTGTAGAACAGCATCTGACATTTTTCACCTCAAATTAAGGCTGTTTTCAAAATGGCACATCTACAGATCTACAGTTTGGTCACATACTGCACACTACATGCTACTTTTAGGCAGATGTGGTATGTAAGTAGTATGTAGTGAACTGATAATGAATCAGTTCATTCTATGGAGTCATTAGGAGAAATAGTCAATGGGATATAGAGTTACACCAAGGACTACATGCCTATATGACCAAAACCACTAAAACACTGAATTTGCGTTTCATTTCGTGTCCACACAAAACAAATTCAGCATTTTGCTATCCAATATAATTTAATAATGCATATGTCACTGAATGCCCTCCTTTGGCAGAACAGTCCATATATCCTGTTGCTCCTCTGTAACAGGTAGTGGCTCTAATATCCGTGGTACATTCTCGCCTGCAAGATAGTCCTTAATCTGTCTTTTTTTTTTTGGTCAAATTTCAGCAAGTTTCCATGGTAACATGATGGAGTACGGCTGAACCGAACCGCAGGAATCCTGCACCTTTCAAAGTCGACCACCACTTTACAGAGTCTTCCGACTCCAAGAAGAGCTCTCGTTCCCTGAGTCCAATAACACGGCCCGGACGAGATTAAAGCCGATATGCTGAGCCTCGTATTGACACGACCTGCGGGACAATCATCTGAATCAATAATCCCTGCCTCAGAACAGGATGCTTCCTTACCTACAGCCAAGCAAAGACGACGGCGAGGAAGATAAGCGGTCCCGTTCCGGTCGCCCCGTCTCCGCGGGCTCGATAAACAGAGTGTGGTATCACAATCTGCTCTGCATCTTTGAAGCTCTTTGCTGCCAGTGCAAAATGTG
>JAMWET010004614.1:95000-207500 GCA_024036415.1 Prochilodus magdalenae | reverse complement strand
CGCACTGGGCGGATGGGCTTTAAAGGACGCAGGCGCGTCACATGGGAGGGGGGCAATGAGGAGTAGGGGATGATGGTGGGGGGTGGGGGTAGACGGAGAAAAAACAACACTGTGATTACCACAACTAACTGGAATGAGTGAAAGTTGCTAAAATGTTGTGTGTGATGAACATAAACAAATGTTAATTAGATGTTGTATGTGTGATGAACATACATGAATGTTAATTAGATGTTGTATGTGTGATGAACATAAACAAATGTTAATTAGATGTTGTATGTGTGATGAACATAAATGAATGTTAATTAGATGTTGTATGTGTGATGAACATAAACAAATGTTAATTAGATGTTGTTTGTGTGATGAACATAAATGAATGTTAATTAGATGTTGTTTGTGTGATGAACATAAATGAATGTTAATTAGATGTTGTATGTGTGATGAACATAAACAAATGTTAATTAGATGTTGTATGTGTGATGAACATAAACAAATGTTAATTAGATGTTGTATGTGTGATGAACATAAACAAATGTTAATTAGATGTTGTATGTGTGATAAACATAAACAAATGTTAATTAGATGTTGTATGTGTGATAAACCTAAATTAATGTTAATTAGATGTTGTATGTGTGATGAACATAAACAAATGTTAATTAGATGTTGTACGTGTGATGAACATAAGCGAATGTTAATTAGATGTTGTATGTGTGATGAACATACACAAATGTAAATTTGATTTTGTATGTGTGATGAACATAAACGAATGTTAATTAGATGTTGTATGTGTGATGAACATAAGTGAATGTTAATTAGATGTTGTATGTGTGATGAACATAAGTGAATGTTAATTAGATGTTGTATGTGTGATGAACATAAGTGAATGTTAATTAGATGTTGTTTGTGTGATGAACATACATGAATGTTAATTAGATGTTGTATGTGTGATAAACATAAACAAATGTTAATTAGATGTTGTATGTGTGATGAACATAAGCGAATGTTAATTAGATGTTGTATGTGTGGTGAACATAAACAAATGTTAATTAGATGTTATATGTCTGATTAACATAAACAAATGCTCATGAGATGTTGTATGTGTGATGAACATAAACAAATGTTATATAGATGTTGTATGTGTGATAAACATAAACGAAGGTTGATTAGATGTTGTATGTGTGATGAACATAAACAAATGTTATATAGATGTTGTATGTGTGATAAACATAAACGAAGGTTGATTAGATGTTGTATGTGTGATGAACATAAACAAAGGTTGATTAAATGTTGTATGTGTGATGAACATAAACAAATGTTAATTAGATGTTGTATGTGTGATAAACATAAACAAAGGTTGATTAGATGTTGTATGTGTGATGAACATAAAAAAATGTTAATGAGATGTTGTATGTGTGATGAACATAAACAAATGCTAACTAGATGTTGTATGTGTGATAAACATCAACAAATGTTAATTAGATGTTGTATGTGTGATGAACTTAAATGAATGTGTATGAATGTTACTTGGTAGATGTTATATGTGTGATGAATACATATAAAGGTCACTGAGATGTTTATGTGTGTGTGATTGAATATGTATGATATATATTCTGATTCTCTAATTGCTCCAGCTGTGATTCATTAACAGAGCCTTTAAATGCTGTTTGGTTTCTATCCCAATCTTGGTGAGGTATTGCCCCTGTGAACTTGCTCCTGGCCTTACTGACCGTTCTGTTCTGGCTTGTCTACTCTGTGTTTTTGACCCTTGTCTGTGTTTTGACGTTGATTTTTTTGCCCTGTTTGTTTTCCCCCCCTCTTGCCTTTAGACCGTTTCTGGATTTGCTCCTATGCCTAATGTTTTTGGTGCTTGTCTACTCATGTTATAGTGTTTCTCCATTAAAACCTTGGTATCTTTGTGCGGTTGTCCAGACTGATCTGACTGGTGATAATTCATGCACATTGCTCCTGTAAATCTAGATCTAAGATTGAACAGTATGTGTGCTGAATGTGAATAACTGCTTCTTAGATGTGCCATAAAAAATTATATTATTTTTGAATTGGTTATTTTTAATGAATATAGAAGAATTTTTTTAACAGAAATAAATTCAAACAAGTTGTAAAAAGGAAATAACCAAAACAAGCCATGTACTTTTAAATTCTTGTGCCAAAATAGAAAATCAAATATCACTTCCAACACCTAGGATCACAACATGGTCCTGATGTGTGTCTAAGGTCTGTGTACTTTATCTTTCCACCAATATTTCTGAAGTGCTACCTAGTTCCAAAGTTAAGATGTACACAGTCATTCAGAAGGGTTAGATGTGAACCGCTCCATTCCAGAGGAATGAACCGAATTGTTCACAGTGGTGGTGATGGGAACCAGACGTCTGCAGAGTTTAATTCCTCACAAATATTCCCTCACAAATATCTATTACTAAAAATGGTGATGGCTATGAATATTATGATAGAGTTGTAAGAAAGCTGTGGCCCTAAAATCGTGTTAATCTATTTGTCTATTCATATTTTAAAGGTGCAATATGAAAGATTATGTAATAAGTCGAATTCATACTTTACATCGTCCCTCCTCCTCCCTCTTCACTCTAACCACCCCCGGAAATAAAAAACAAAAAAAAAACAAACAAAAAAAAAACTTACAAGTCTGAACAGTCACAGCGAATTCCGAATCAAAATATGGAACTAATTTTTTAAATTGTCCATATTTATTCTAGTTCATCACATATTGCTCCTTTAATCCTATCAAGTGGATTAGGGCTAGTAAGGCATATAGTCAGCTAAACTGTTATTTCTTCACATTCTGCTGACAATTGTAGTGTATTGTAGAAATGCTATAAACTAAAAATTGAACATATTGTCTATGTCATTTTACATATTGCTCCTTTAATTCTTTTGTGCTAGAGGGCACATGATAAGCATGGCACATTTTTAGCATGATAAGCATGGCACATATAGTATTTAACATCTCTAATTAACCAGCATCACAGCAAAACTGTTTTTCTACACATAATGCTGAAAATTGTAGTGTACTGTAGTAGTATGCTATAAAGTAAATGTACATATTGATTATATCATCTTACATATTGCTCCTTTAATCCTTTCATGCTTGTGAGATAATAAGACAATATAGGTCAGCAAAACTGTTTTTCTTCACATTCTTCTGGCAATTGTAGTGTATTGAAGTGATGCTATAAACTAAAAATCGTACATATTTATTATATCATCTTACATATTGCTCCTTTAATCCTATCAAGCTGGAGGGATAGTAAGGCAATATAGTTTTTTCCTATTAAACATTACATATAGTCTCTAACGTCTCTAATGTACCAGCAAATCTGTTTTTCTTCACATTCTGCTGACAACTGTAGTGTATTGTAGTAATACTATAAACTAAAAATCATACATATTGATTATGTTATCTTACATATTGCTCCATTAATCCTTTCATGCTCGTGGAATAATAAGACAATATAGTCCAGCAAAACTGTTTTTCTTCACATTCTGCTGACAACTGTAGTGCATTGTTGTAATGCTATAAACTAAAAATTGTACATATTGATTATGTCACTTTGCATATTGCTCCTTTAATCTTTCAAGCTGGAGGGATACATATAAGGCATGTATCCGACCCCCACCCAAAAAAAATTTTTTTTTTTAACCATCATTTTTTAACATACATATAAAATTCAGAAGACACGTGCAGGTTCACTTTTGTGTCAGATACTAAATGAAATGGTTATATTTGTGTTGTAATGGCCCATACCGTGTCGGCATATTGCAGCTCCACGTCGTTGGGGGGAGCTAATGGGACACTCCAGCCCGCTCCTATAGAAAAAGAAGAGCCGGAAGTTTTGTGAGTTGACTAGATGGCGCGAATGCGCTGCTGTCAGGTTGTAGAGGAATAAAGAACCGTTTCGGCGTTGAACTTAAACCGTACGAACACGTTTTGTCAGGAAACGTCGGTCTGTCAGTGATGTGGAGCCTAACCCTCTGACTGTTCCACTGCACGACAAGCGCTCGAGCAGTCGGATCATAGCGCGCGAGCTCGCCTCGGCTGTTGGCTCGCGCTGCGAAAACATTCTGAGGCTCTCCGGTGAGTTAGCGGTTAGCTAGCTATACGGTCTCGATGAAATCACACCAAACAGCGACTTTAACCCGTTTTAGACTCTTAGACTGTTGGACATTTGTTGGCTGACTAACATCAATCAAAATGTTAGTTTCAGGCGGGTTGGGTAGATTGTATTCAGCTTGGAAAACAAGGTTGAAGTTAGCCGGTTCTAGTGGGATAGTCCCGTTCCACCTTAAATGGTGCAGCAGTTACATTCTGGCGTATGAGGTGCCAGAATGTAACTGCTGCACCATTTAAGGTGGAACGGGAAAGTTCCAACAAGAAGCTGTTTTCAGCTCTGATTGTCAGCTTTGACAAAGTGAAAGGTAGCTAAGCTAAGCTAACTTGGCACAGCTGACTGTATGTTAGCCAGAAGAGCAGCTTAGATGGAGTTTATTTTGGATATTTGGTCACTTTTAGCTGTACTTACTTAAAGGGCATATCCACCGACTTTTTTCCGAAGTTCCTCTGATTCAAATCTTAACAAAAAGGCAATTAATTGAGCGAGTTATTGGCACATATAACAGGGAACGTATTATCCTTGGTTCCAGTGTTCCTGAATTGACTGCATGCTTTGGTTTTCCCAGTGTTTTCCTTGTAGTGTAGGTCTGTGTTTATCCCCTGTCTCTCTGAAACGCTCTGTTAGAGCTCCTGTGTCTTTAAGCCCCGCCTCTAGATGGGCCCAGTGTACTCTGATTGGTCAGCTCGCCCTGTCTGTTCTGATTGGTCAACAGCCAGAGCGGCTTCATGCAACTGCCCTGACAGCAGTGTGGCTGTTCTTACGGTGGTGATGGGTCTGCCGTATCGGTTGGAGCAAGACAGTAGGAGCATCGCAAGGTAGACTGGAGCAGGACGTTTCAGAGTGGTCAGTCTTTACTCTTTTAGCTCTCTAGACTGGAGCAGGACGTTTCAGAGTGGTCAGTCTTTACTATTTTAGCTCTCTAGACTGGAGCAGGACGTTTCAGAGTGGTCAGTCTTTACTATTTTAGCTCTCTAGACTGGAGCAGGGTGTTTCAGAGTGGTCAGTCTATCCTCTTTTAGCTCTCTAGACTGGAGCAGGACGTTTCAGAGTGGTCAGTCTTTACTGTTTTAGATCTCTAGACTGGAGCAGGACGTTTCAGAGTGGTCAGTCTTTACTATTTTAGATCTCTAGACTGGAGCAGGCTGTTTTTCAGAGTGGTCAGTCTTTACTGTTTTAGGTCTCTAGACTGGAGCAGGTCGTTTTATAGTGGTCAGTCTTTATAGACTGGAGCAGGACGTTTCCGAGTGGTCAGTCTTTACCATTTTGGCTCTCTAGACTGTAGCAGGACGTTTCAGAGTCGTCGGCCTTTACTGTTTAAGCTGTCTGGACTGGAGCAGGACATTTCCGAGTGGTCAGTCCTTACTGTTTTAGCTCTCTAGACTGAAGCAGAACGTTTCAGAGTGGTTAGTCTTTACTATTTTAGCTCTCTAGACTGAAGCAGGGTGTTTTAGAGTGGTCAGTCTTTACTCTTTTAGCTCTCTACAATGGAGCAGGGTGTTTCAGAGTGGTCAGTCTTTACTGTTCTAACACTCTAGACTGGAGCAGGGTGTTTCAGAGTGGCCAGTCTTTACTATTTTAGCTCTCTAGACTGGAGCAGGTCGTTTCAGAGTGGTCAGTCTTTATAGACTAGAGCAGGATGTTTCTGAGTGGTCAGTCTTTACCATTTTAGTTCTCTAGACTGGAGCAGGACGTTTCAGAGTGGTCAGTCTTTATAGACTAGAGCAGGATGTTTCTGAGTGGTCAGTCTTTACCATTTTGGCTCTCTAGACTGGAGCAGGACGTTTCCGAGTGGTCAGTGCTTACTGTTTTAGCTCTCTAGACTGGAGCAGCGTGTTTCAGAGTGGTCAGTCTTTACTGTTTTGGCCCTCTAGACTGGAGAAGGACGTTTCACAGTGGTCAGTCTTTACTCTTTTAGCTCTCTACGCTGGAGCAGGGCGTTTCAGAGTGGTCAGTCTTTACTGTTTTAGCTCTCTAGACTGGAGAAGGACGTTTCACAGTGGTCAGTCTTTACTGTTTTAGCTCTCTAGATTGGAGCAGGACATTTCCGAGGGGTCAGTGTGCATTGTTCTAACACTCTAGACTGGAGCAGGACGTTTTAGAGTGGTCAGTCTTTACTCTTTTAGCTTTTTAGGGGAGAGAGAGAGTGGTCTCCCTGTTTCATGTACTCCAGACTGGAGTCGGATGTTTAAGAATGCCTTCTTACTCTTTTATCAACTGGAGCTGGATGTTTCACATGGTGACATAAGCACAATACAGGGAAGGGTGTTTCAGACTGGAAATTTTAGCTCTCAAGACTGGAGCAGGACGTTGGGCCTTTAATAGGTGTCCACATCAAGTTCAAATCCAGTTGTTCTGATTGGCCTTTGCATCCTTCGCCTTCTGTTGAACTCTGACGAACTGCCATCATCAAATGCTGCTCTCCTTGTGTTTTTCATGTATGTATTAATTCGGTGTATTCTCTTTCGCAGCCTTCATTAGTACAGAAGCCAGAATGTCCAAGGGCAGCCGGGATGCATACGTGGTGAAGTTTGTTGAACTCAATGGCCAGAAAAAGGAGCTAGCTCGCAAAGCCTACGAGGTACAGTAAGTCAACATCCGTCATGTGTGAAAATGATGTCTCATGCTCCCTGAACTACTCTTTCACAATCTGAGCCCGACGTATCTCGGCATGGTCATCTAGGAGTATGCTCATGCCATTAGAGAAGAAGAAGTCCATTGATGGAATAAGCATGAGGTGCAGCAACCCCAGGTCATAGCACTGCCCCCATAGGCTTGTACGGGAGGCACTAAGCATGATTGGGCAATACTTCGCTTCTCATCTTACCCTGATCGCCCATCACTCTGGAACAGTGTAAAAATGGACTCATCAGACCACATGACCTTCTTCCATTGCTCCGGAGTCCAATCTTTATGCTCCCTAGCAGACTGAAGCTGTTATTGAATCTTTTAGCGCTAGTTCTGACTTTCTTCTTATGAATGTGAAAACAAGGCACAACAAACCTTTACACAGCCCGGCATAATTACACAACAATCAAAACATACCACAAAATAAACCAGTGTACAATACAGCAATATATTCCCTACTGGAATTACTGGAATTACATATAAAGAATTTGTCTGGGTAACATGCAGGTGTTTTTCCTGGTAGTACTTATTTTACCACTTCATACCTCTTTCTGATGAAAGCACAGGTTCGGCTCAGTGTTTAAATAAATACAAAGGCACCATTCCACCATTGAAGGTATGACGAGTAGATAATGAATTCAGAAGACATCTTCAGAAGACGTGTCCACAACCAACATGACACGACAGTGTTCTTCTCCTCTATGGGTGCAAACACACATTCCCACCAGCGAGGTCTCAGAATCCCTACATGTGCCGCTTTGGACTGTGCTGTTCTGTGGTTGGTGTAGCTCAGCGGATAACGCCACTACCCACCAGGGAGCCACCACCACATGTGGGAGACTGGGCTTCGAATCCCGGTCTGGGTAACTATGCAGTGCTACACCAATAAGGTCAAGACTCCTAACACTACATTGGCCTACCTGTAATATGAATACCTTTGTAAGTCGCTCTGGATAAGAGCGTCAGCTAAATGCCATAAATGTAAATGTTCTGACTCAGTGCTGCACGGTTTTGATCACAGTATGCTGTTTGTTCCCTCTGATGTATTTGTGTTTAGGCAATAGTGGAACTGCAGTCGGAGAAATACGTGCAGACCATCGATGAGGAGACGGCGTTGGACTTGGAGCACAATGACAAATCCTTGTTCGTCTTCAGTGACTTCACTAGCAATGCGTTTGAGCACTGCAGAAAGGTGTGGTGTTGTTGTTGTTGTTGTTGTTTTAGACTAATTGAGAAATAATGTCTGCCAAAACTAGCACTACTTCTGGGGCTTCCCCAGCACCATGTATAACTAGATGTATACGCTGTAAGACTGTTCTCCTCATGTTCGCTGGTGTTCTGTCTTTCACATGTGCCCTCTGGTTTGCATTTATGCCTGTGTTCATTACAGTTGGGGTGCAGGATAGTGAGTCCACTCGTAGTGCTCTTCTGCCTGCAGCAGCAGAGATGCGTCCCCAAAGCAGAGCAGCCGGTTTACAACATGGCCATGGCCGATGTCACGGTGTCATGCACCAGTCTGGACAAGGAAGCACGGGTAAGCACGGGGCCTCCATTAGAGGACTGGTGAAATTCTGTTGCACGGTGGTCTTAACTGCATATTAGCTGAAAGTATAGAATTACAAATCGCTTTCGCTTGACTTTCTCTTTGATAATGACGTTATAGAAACGTTATTTGAAATGGTTAAATTACTTTTTTTATTTTAATTTTTTTATTTTAATTTTTTAATAATAATAATAATAATAATAATAATAAAAGCTCCTCATGCAGGATCTGAAATGGAAGTGGAGGTGAAATGACAAAATTGGTACAAATGTAAAGGAATTTATTGAATTTAAATGTTCATTTTTAGCCCAAACTTGCACATATGAGTTAGGAATTAGAATTCAAATTTAGGACTATATTCTCATTTTTTATACTGCATTTTGCATTGTAATTGTGATGCTGATATGTTTCAGTATACGCCAGCTGATGGAGCATGTTCACTGTAAAGGGAAATTTATTTAAATATGATCTCTTGACAGCTATCGCATGAACATTGGTGCATATGTGTTAATGAAGTGTTTGCCCACACGTGTGCTTTGTGTGTCTTGCAGACCGAAGTGATGGACTTGGTCCAGTTGATGGGTGGACGTGTCTACCGTGACCTCAACGTGTCCGTCACTCACCTGGTGGCGGGCGAAGTGGGCAGTAAGAAGTATGTGGTAGCAGCCAATCTGGGGAAGCCCGTTGTACTGCCCAGCTGGGTCAAAGCATGCTGGGAAAAATCTCAGGACAGGTAGGATTTCGAAGTATCACAGATGCAGTGGCAGAAACCACCGTCGGTTAAAGCCAAGTGTTCGGGTGAATCCTATCAGTGTAGAGGAGGAGAGGAGGATGCTATTTTCATAGTGTCCGAGTACTTCATTAACATCATTCCGTGTCCGATTTTGGTGGGCAAACTGGAACACTGACTGTGCTCTGATGGGGCTCGTTGTGTTCCCATTGCTGGAATTTTGAATTGGACCACAATAGATGCAGTTTAGATGCAGACAACACTACCGGGCATCATTTGCCTTAACTGGGGTACCGGATCAGTCTCATCCTTTTGACTTGCTATCGCATTATGACTTCTCCTAATTATGACTTAACATCTCCATAATTATGACCTGGCATCTCATAGTATTGACTTACTATCTCAATTTTGACTTGCCATCTCATAATTATGACTTAGCATCTCCTAATAATGACTTAGCATCTAATAATTCGGTGCCTCAGTAGTGTTTTATTAGAAGGTAGTGCAGCAGGCATTGTGGAGCTCTTATATAATTATATAATTACAGCTAAATTAAAGGAAATATTGAATGAACAATATTAATATCTTCTTTTCTTGTCTCAGTCTTTTTCGGTACTCAGACCTGCGTCTGGAGGACTACCTTTGTCCCGTGCTTAAAGGCTGCACAGTGTGTGTGACGGGTCTGTCTACGGTGGAGCGCAAAGAGGTGCAGCGAATTTGTGAGCAGCACGGAGGCACCTACACGGGCCAGCTCAAGATGAACGAGTGCACTCATCTTATCGTCAGCGAGCCCTCAGGTGACCTTTAGAGCCTAAGAGTAATCATTAACTTCAGGTGCTTTAATTGGTGACACAGGACTGGATTTGTGTCCCATGTGCGATCATGCTGTTCAGTTCTGTAGTCAGTATTTAGAAGCTTTTTTATTATATATATTTTTTGTTGGTACATAGAGTTAGACACATATATAAATAGATAACTGATAGTTAGGCACCTCACCTCAGAGCACAACCGAACGCACAGCTTTTCATGTGGCTGTTGAGGCTGAATAAGCAATCATGTGGCAGGATCTCTTTACCCTGTTGGACGAAAATGCAGAAAATGTTTTCACACCTGTCCCGAGTGTTGAATTCGTACCCAGGACCAATTCAAGGCTCATTTGGGAGAGGTACTTATTATTGCTGGTTTACTTTCCCACATAAACACTCCATCCAAACCATGGATCCGTTATGCAATTGTTGGGGCAGTCGTGGGCTGGAGGTTAGGAAACCAGCCTTGTGACCGGAGGGTCGCCGGTTCGATTCCCTGAACTGACAGTAACGACTGAAGTGCCCTTGAGCAAGGCACCTAACCCCCAATTGCTCCCAGGGCGCCGTGGATAGGGCTGCCCACCGCTCCGGGTAAGTGTGCTCACTGCCCCCTAGTGTGTGTGTTCACTAGTGAGTGTGTTTGTGGGTCTTTCACTTCACGGATGGGTTAAATGCGGAGACTAAATTTCCCCACTGTGGGACTAATAAGGGGATTTAAATCTTTAAATCTTAAATCTTAAAATCTTTAAATCTTTTAAATCAATTCCATACATCACTTTTCTAAATGTTAGGAAGGTATGGAAGTGTCCATCGCTGGAAAGAAAAAAAAAAGCATAGCTTTGCATCATAGTTATGGCTTAGCATCTCATAATTATGACTTTCTCATAATTTTGACTTAGCATCTCAGTTATGTAGGCGACCCTGCCGGTCTGCAGTGACAGCAGAGAGGGGTGGAGTTCAGCTCCTCACTGCTTAAACACATTTGGGGCATCATATGACCTCAAAGAGGCGGATGACCATTATTTATTATCTCCACCCAGAATTCTTCAGTGATATGAAGCTGATCTGAGCTTTTAAATCGCCAGCTTCATGATAAAATTTTCCCGTTCCACCTTAAATGGTGCAGCAACCCCAGATACCAGAGCGTAACTGGTGCACCATTACTAGTATTACTAGTGATTTGTAGATGTGTTATAAAGAAAATGACCATGAAAGGCTGTTACCATGGTGATCTTACAGTACAGCGGATTAAAATAAAAGAGACAGTGCTCATATTTATGGGTCTCTCTGGTCACATGTGCAGCCATCTTGCTGATGACTCACAGGGCATTCTGGGAATTTTTTCATAACGCTCCATTTGGAGTGTGCCTCTGAAAAACCTCAGTTTGAAGGGCCATGTAGATCTAACACTTGGCCCTACGCCTCCATCTCAACACCAATCGGGACAACCCTACCTATAGACGTGAACATGCAAAGCGGAAGGGTAGGGCTAAGTGTTAGGGGCAAGGGGTGACATGGGATTGGGCCTAGATGAATGAGACTGAATGTGTTTGTGTCCCATTTCAGGTCAGAAGTACGAGTTTGCCCGCAAGTGGAACGTGTACTGCGTTTCTGTGCACTGGCTCTTTGACAGTGTTGAGAAAGGCTTCTGTCAGGACGAGAGTCGCTACGCTGTGGAGCGAGGGGACAAGAGGAGAGGGGAGAAGTCTGACAGGCCAAACACTTCCACTCCGACAGGCTCCAACAGGAGCAAAGAAGGTGTGTGTTCAAACTAGTGATGCACGCGGATTCTAATTCTCTGTCCCTCCTCTCACTGCTGCCCTTCATGAAAGTTTGCTCCAGTAGAGTCACTACATGGTACCGCAGCACACCAGCCAGTGGCTGCGCTGTAGCCTTGCTGTAAAATAGGATTTAGAAAAGTAGAGGCGCTATGGACAGGTGATATGGACGATGGAGAACCTCACGTGGTCCCTCAACAGCAGCTCTATAGCAAAGAAAGCCCAGCAGCGCTTCTACTTCCTGCAGAGACTGAGAAAAGCTCATCTTCCTCCTTCAATCTTAAGGCTAGTGTTGATCTACACAATATGCTCTGGATTTTAATGTCTGGTCTTATAGCGAAGTTGTAGCTTCGTGTGCTGCATGGTAGTAAATAAGGGGGGTAAAAATGTGAGGTGTGCATTCTGATTGATTTTAACATTCAAGCCACATGTTGTTTTGTACAGGTGGCATTTTCTCCTCTGTGGAAATTGTTTTAGTTAACATTTTAGTTTGTCAGAAATACAGGGAAGCACGGAAATGGCCAAAGCCAAAAGTGAACAAAATAGGTTGCCGAACATTCTGTGCATCCCCACAGATATATTTCTAATGTTTCTGGTAATACAGCCTCACTATCTCAGTCTGTTACATCCTGGACAATGAATTCCTGCCAATCTTGCATTGTGGCGTTCGTTTTTAAAGTGAAGTGTCCTAAACCTGCATGGACCGAGTCTGTGTTCAGCTAGCAGTGGTGGACAAAGTACCTAAACCATGTAGTGCGGTTAAAGTAGAGATCCCTGAGGTAAAATACTCCTCCAGTGTCTGTGTCAGTTCCTCCCTCTAGACCTCTACTGGAGTAACCGTACCAAAGTAATTACCTTCAGATGTTCTTACGTATGGAGAGTAACAGTACTAAAGTATGTACCTTCAGATGTACTTAAGTATGGAGAGTACCAGTACTAAAGTATGTACCTTCAGATGTACTTAGGTATGGAGAGTACCAGTACTAAAGTATGTACCTCCAGATGTACTTAAGTATGGAGAGTACCAGTACTAAAGTATGTACCTTCAGATGTACTTAAGTATGGAGAGTAACAGTACTAAAGTATGTGCCTTCAGATGTACTTAAGTATGGAGAGTAACAGTACTAAAGTATGTGCCTTCAGATGTACTTAAGTATGGAGAGTAACAGTACTAAAGTATGTACCTTCAGATGTACTTAAGTATGGAGAGTACCAGTACTAAAGTATGTACCTTCAGATGTACTTAGGTATGGAGAGTACCAGTACTAAAGTATGTACCTCCAGATGTACTGAAGTATGGAGAGTAACAGGAGTATGGTTTATTATGGCTCTAATGTCCTATTATCATTTCTGGAACAGGACTCTTCATCAGCTCAGTGTAGGTGAAGAGACTCTAGTGTGTCTAAGTTTGTACATTACTGTCCACCACGGTCAGCTAGTAGCAGTTTTCTGAGTGTGCTCCTGTAAATGACATGGTGTTGCATTTCTCAGCAGATGGGCCTTCGTTGCTTGGACTGAGCCACATCTCAAACGTCAGCCTGAATGTTAATGAAACGGCCATGACCATGACAACGATGAGCCGCATAGAGCCTCCTGATCCAATCGACGCGTTCGATGTTACAGTCTGTCCAGCAGATGACCTATTAGACGGCTGTAAGGTGAGTCTGGCCTGCTTATTATTATAATTTAATTAAATTTTATTATATAAATATATTATTCTTAAATTTTTGTGAGTAAATTTAGATTATCCCTGAATTGTTCAGATATCAGTGTTCAGTCAATACAAAGCTTCGATAACTTGGGTAAAAATAAATGTATCAGTTGTTTAAACAGAATCTGTCTCTCTCTGCTGTGTAGCTCTATCTGTGTGGTGTGGTGGGGAAGAGGATGGAGAAACTTCGACGGCTGGTGAACTCTGCCGGAGGCCTGCGCTTCAACCAGCCCGGAGAAGAGCTCACGCACATTGTAATGGGAGAACCGGACCAGGAAGTTAAAGCTTTCCTTGCCAAAGCCACTCACAGGTTGGTCCAGACAACAGATGAACAAGCTGTTCTGAGTTTATTCAGATGGTCTTGGTGTGGTGGTTGGTGTGGCTCAGCGGATAACACCACTACCCGCTAGGGGGCTCCCACGTAGGAGACGGGGATTCAATTACCGGTCTGGGTTACCATGCTGTGCCTCACCTATAAGAGTCCTTGGGAAAGACTCAACACTACATTGTCCTGTAATATGAATTATTTTTGGAAGTTGCTCTGGATAAGAGCATCAGCATTGTGTTGGTCTTGGCCATACGTTACCAAGCTGGTCATTGTGGTGGATTTGTTGAGCTTGCTCAGGTGTGTTGGAAGCTGGTAAGGGTCAAGGCTTCCCGAAAGCATCTTAGCACCAAGGTGTTTCCTAACTAGTTGGGAGCAACGCACTGATTCTCTTTTTCTGGGGTTCTTAGGATGATGGGTGGGGCGTTAAATCTGCTTGTGTGTTCCTGTTCCACCAGGCCCCATGTCGTCACAGTTCAGTGGCTGCTGGACAGTTTTTCTCGTGGGTCTCTGCTTCCAGCAGAGGGATACTTTCACCCCTCGTTCCTCCCTCCTGCCCCAGCAGAAGTGGACATGCCTGCCCTTCGCCCTGTTCCCCCGCGATCCTCCAGACCCTCCGTTGCCCTCCCTCCAGCCCCCAGCCCTACCCGCCAGGCCAGAGCGGAGGAAGACCTACTCTCTCAGTACATGGATAATGACCAGACAGTAGGTGAGTTGGACTCTCCCGGTCCAGATCCTAAGAATTTACACAGCCCGTATAATTGGCTGTAAGATTCTATATTTTTTGTGGTGTTATGTGACTATAATGACATTTACAGAAACTTCTATTCTTTCTCTTCTGCTCGCTAACATCCCCTGCATCTTTCTGTAGTGGAGTTGCCTCCAGCTCCTAATAACAATTACACAAAACAGAGCTCTGTGCTACCAGACCCAGAACCTCCAGGGCAGGACTCCACTCTGGCTCAGGCCTCGGACGGAGGTCTATTCAGCGGGAAACGTTTCCTTCTTGTGGGATTTGGACCAGAAGCAGAGGACCAGCTCTCCGCGCTAGTGATGGAGAATGCCGGGAAGGTTTTGATCGGCCGCTTCAGAGGTGTGGCCGATTATGCAATCGTTCCACTTCTGGGCTGTGAAGTGGAGGCTACCGTGGACGAAGTTGCCACAGATACCTGGCTGGTAAGATGGAAGTATCTGAGCGGAATGATGGGGTTTAAATCCTCAGGTTAGAAGAATCTAAAACATCAATCAATTAATTTACAACATTGGACGTCGGAGGTATACAGCAATTGCTCAATTGTGCTATGACATAGCAGAGGCATTCGCATGTAGCACATATCCTCATGTTTTCCAGCCCATGTAAGATCATAATTACCTAATGATGAACTTAATACAATGATTAAGATCCTAGAGGTAAACTACTGCTCCAGTGTCAGTAGACGTTCCTCCCTCTAGACCTCCACTGGAGTAACAGTACTTAAGTATGGAGAGTACCAGTACTAAAGTATGTACCTTCAGATGTACTTAAGTATGGAGAGTAACAGTACTAAAGTATGTACCTTCAGATGTACTTAAGTATGGAGAGTACCAGTACTAAAGTATGTACCTTCAGATGTACTTAAGTATGGAGAGTACCAGTACTAAAGTATGTACCTTCAGATGTACTGAAGTATGGAGAGTAACAGTACTAAAGTATGTACCTTCAGATGTACTGAAGTATGGAGAGTAACAGTACTAAAGTATGTACCTTCAGATGTACTTAAGTATGGAGAGTAACAGTACTAAAGTATGTGCCTTCAGATGTACTTAAGTATGGAGAGTACCAGTACTAAAGTATGTACCTCCAGATGTACTGAAGTATGGAGAGTACCAGTACTAAAGTATGTGCCTTCAGATGTACTTAAGTATGGAGAGTACCAGTACTAAAGTATGTACCTCCAGATGTACTGAAGTATAGAGAGTAACAGGAGCATGGTTTATTACGGCTCTAATGTCCTATTATCATTTCTGGAACAGGACTCTTCATCAGCTCAGTGTAGGTGAAGAGACTCTAGCGTCTCTCAGTCCACCAGTCTTTAATAGAAGCTCATTCATTAGTCTGACACTGACGTCTATTCACATCATCATCAGCACAGAACACTGAAGGAGAACAGGTTCCGTTAGCTAGAACTGTAAAATAACGTTTAAGTTTAAGGTTTAAGATGCATTTGTTACTTGGTTTCAAGTTTAGGTTTAATAAGAACTGGGTTTAAACCGGATCAGAGAAGTTCGTTCTTTACTGTCCTGCATCTGTAGGTCTCTGTTCATAAACGCAAACCAGCCCAACACATGTACCATAAAGGACACAGAGTTTTTATACATTCAGAGAAAGACGCTCGCCAGTCACGAGGGCGTGTGTACATGTCTCTATATTGTGTCTATTTAACCACAAAGTCAGGAACAATTTGTCTGATCTGGTTACTAACACCATCCTGCTTTACCTGCCTCTACCAGGTGCTCCTGCAAGTAGTCCAGGTCTGAAATGGATTTCCATGGATGCCAGGAATCCATGAATAAACTTGTTTCATTTGGACTTGTGTTTTTATGCCGCATACGCCAAAAGGAACTACAGATTTCCCATAATGCTGTGCAGTAGGAAGGACGATATTAGAGTTTGAGATGTGGTGGAGTTAAAGTACAAAGTCGTCCAAAATGGAAACACTTCAGTACAGATACACGGGGAAAAACTACTGAAGTACTGTAACTAATTACATTTACTTCACTACTGTCCACCACTGGTTGGAAGCAGGAAAAACACTAACATGTGCAGTACAGGACTAGGGTTGGGAATCAGCGCTATACATGTATGGAAATTCCCACAGCACGTGTTGCTAAACACGCTTCACTGCGTGCATAAGCTAAATTTCCAGCATCTGGACCAAAGCATCTAAAAAAACCTGATCTGTATGTCCCTAATTATTGATCGACGTGTTATATTTAGTACTTGACTATTTTCTCTCTCTGTGTGTGTGTGTGTGTGTGTGTGTGTGTGTGTGTGTGTGTGTGTGTGTGTGTGTGCAGGCCATGTGTGTTGAGCAGCAGTCTGTGTTGCCACTGTCGTCTCATCCGCTGTTCACCCCTGTGGCCGTGAAGGAGGGCTTTACTCCTCTAAGAAACTGCGTACTGTCAGTCAGCCAGTTCACTGGGGCAGAGAGAGAGTCACTCATACAGCTTGCCAAACACCTGGGAGCAAGGTAGGAGACACGCTGACTGACAGTGGCAGAGTGAATCTTGCTAATCCTTAGTAATCCCTGTAGTCTTAGGTGTAGAACTACACTGTCTGTGACTTTCCACAAGAGTGGCTAAATCTGTGTGTTAATCTCTTTTCTGTGATTGTGTAGCCTTAGCCCATGTCCTAGATCGCCCCCCCCACCCCCCCCACCCCCCCACTTCTTTCTTTTTTTTTTTTTCCCCACTTCTTTCTCCTGGTGTTTTTTATTAACCCTAAAGCCGAACAACAGCCCTTTGTGCATATCTTGGCTAATGTCTCAAAACACGATAGATAGACAATAAAGTATCTTATCTATCTTATCTATCTATCTATCTATCTATCTATCTATCTATCTATCATGTTTTGAGACATGATGGGGAGCTTTAAATATAATAATCACAACAATAATAATAATAACAATACAAAATAACAATAATACTGAGCTACAGTAACAGAATCTTGATGCTTCCTAGCCATTTTCTCAGTACATAATTTTCTGGTTTAAAATGGAATGTTATGGAACAAACAAAATAAAAACTATAGTGCCATATAAAGAAATACAACAATGATGATATTATTATTATTATTATTATTATTATTATTATTATTAATAATAATAATAATAATAATAATAATAATAATAATAATAATAATAATAATGACAATTACAATAATAATAATGATAGTAATAGTAATATTTGTGTAAAAACACAAAATGGCTCAAAAAACTGCTCAGAGAATGATTGGCCTTTATCTGCATTATCAAATTCTTTATCTGCACCAGTCTGTGCTATGAAGCCAAACATCTCTTCACAGGACGATGATCATGCTCAGGTTTTTGTGATAAAATAAAAAATATCTTTTGTTTTCATACGTCCTCCAAAGCGTTGCAGTATTTGCGTCTTTTCGGCAGCAGAGATCTTTTTCCTTTCACGTATTGCTTGAAACTTGTGGCCTGCCTGATAATGTGGACCATCCTTCTTAATTAGTTTCCCTTTAATTGGGCTCACCTGGCAAACTGATTATCACAGGTGTCTGAGACACAATGCCATCCATGAGTTTCAATTAAGGACATGAAATGAAATCTTTATGACTCGTGAATTCAATTTGCATAATAATTCGGTATGCGGTGCAGGGACATCATTTATCATGATGGCTGTAAAATGTGGTCTGGTAAACTGGTATCATACTGGTAGCTGTGAAGACATCGATTAAGAGGACCCTCCATCTGTCAGCATGAAACGCAGCCTGGAGTCCATGTTCATGTCACACAAGGTGACCTACCTACAGACATCACCCCATAACTTCCTCTCCCCCTTGATAATAATAATAATTAGGGATGACTGGGAGGCACAAGCAGTTTGTAGAATACTGAGGGTAAACCATAAGAGTGTGTTTATTTCCACAAATTATTTATTGTGTGTTTTTACAGTCTGCAAAGTTCCATGTGACACATGAATATCAATTTTTAATTTTTACATCTATTCAAACTGTTGCATGTGATTTCTCTCTGCAGTGTTCAGGACTACTTTGTTCGCACTGCCAACCAGAGGAAAGGCATGCTGGCCAGCACTCACCTGGTGCTCCAAACTCCTGAGGGCACGAAGTACCAAGCAGCACAGAAATGGGGCCTCCCTGCTGTTACCCTGCGCTGGGTCCTAGAGTCTGCCAGGACTGGAAAGCACGCAGATGAGGCACGCTACTTGGTTGAACTGACGCCATCTCCAGGTATGAGAGCAAAAGCTAATACTACAGACTGTAGGAGCTAATGAAGTGATGCATGGTCAGTTGCAGTGGTTCTCCGGTAGCTGTTGTCATGGAGTCCAAATATATAAAGCTTTCAAATGTTATTAAATTCAGTCTGGATGTTTGGTTGACTACACAAAGTTAACAATCTACTGCTTGTGCCTGTGTTTTTTTTTTTTTTAAAGAGCGCACTGAGGACAGCTTCGTCGGAGCATCTCAGAAAATCCCAGCCGCCCCTGTCTCTCTGCGTCTTTCACCAGAGCTCCCGCTTCTCCCACCCCAGAGCAGTGCAGCCGTAACCCCGCTGGACACTGGCCGTCTGCAGAGTCGCGCCGTCCACTCGGTCCTCCGCAAACTGAAGAAAGGTCATGAAGGGGAGACAGAGGGCGCAGCTCAAGCTCAGGACGAAGGCAAGGGGAGCAATCAGAAAGATGGTGGCCTTCAGCTTGACACACCATCACGATTCCTCAGCAGAGACCGACTTTTCGGACCTTCTTTCAACACCACGGTTAGAGCTAAAACAGCATTACAAGTATCAGCTTCCTTTTTTCAATTTATGGATGGATGGATTTTCATTTGGATGGCTTTGTTTTTTTTTTTTTGGTCTGTGTGTTTGTATTATAGGATGTCTGTGACCATTTGAAAACTCCTGGTAATAAACCACAGCAAGGTGAGAGGATGGAGACGCCCTTGAGTGAGGTCATCGAGAGGAATTTAAAGGCTGCTGTTGTCAACAGCAATCGTACTCACATTATGAATCTTGCTGCCCTGACTGCAAGTCCTAAACTGGACAAAGAACCAGAACCTGAGGTATTTAAATCCAAAGTTCCATGGAGATGTTCTCTTTTTGTTCTTTTGCTGATGCACAGTATTGTGGTCATTTACACTGCATTCATGATTTGGCAAAAAGCATGGTGGAAACATCGTTCACATGAAACTTGTAGGCTGTCCTCCCAGGCAACACAGCAGAAATCATTATTCACTAAACGTGCAGAAAATAGATTAAATTTTTATAGGCCAATCAAAAAACCGAGATACTCAAAAGTAAAAACTGAGTGGTTGAGATGAGTCCCTTCTAATTTGTCCAAAATCATCACCCTCAATGAGAATCAGATTACTGTACCACATTTAAGTGGGCCAGATCGCAATTAAAATGGAATTGAAATTAAGGTCCTCTGTGTGGTTTGATTTAGGATGTACCGAATGCTTGGAAACTATAATTATTTTGTTGAAAATGGCAAAAAAAACACTTGTTCGGCAAGATTAATGACAAGACGGAATAATTTATACCAACGATGGCGTTTTTAATGACGCTGTTAACTTTTTCTAGTTCCTGGATGTATGCGGGAGCCAGAGCAGTACCTTTTACTCCTTAGCTCCAGGGCTAAAGCCGTCTGCTCGAGGCTCATTCCCACTTTAACACAGTATTTCTCTGCTGCGAGTCACACCGGAGCACACTGATGCTTCCCAGCTCTTATTCAAGTTTAAGCACTTCAGCCAAACAGAGCTCCAGACAGAGTAAAGACCAGAACAGAGCCACCACAGCAAGACAGACATTTGCGGATGCACTCACTCACACACTTTCACGCGCATGCCTTTTCTCTCTGTGTGTGTGTGTGTGTGTGTGTGTGTGTGTGTGTGTGTGTGTGTGTGTGTGTGTGTGTGTGTGTGTGTGTGTGTGTGTGGCAACATCTTCTTTAAACAATAATCATGGCATACAAACAGCATGCAAATCTGTGAGCAGCGTGGAGGGAGGTATTTCCTGTGAATGCAGCGAACGTGAGCTGGGATGTTTTTTTATTTTATTTATTTATTTATTTTTTTTATTTTGTCATATCTTGCTGTGCTGGTGTCTCAGATGTTCAGTAAATATGTATAAATTATATGATAATTTGTAAATAAATGAAAGACTGAAGAACAGTGTTCGGTATCCGGCCTTCAACCAGAACTGTTCATTTCAGTGCATCCCTAGTTTCCAGGTCACTGACTCACAGATGAACGCGTCACATATGCCGAAAAAGATCAGAATTGGGACACTTTTACCTGCAGTGTGAAATTTAACTTCATTAAATGCTATATCAGGATCTTCTTTTTCACCAAAGCATGAAACCTTATTCCTAATATGCCTTCTGTGTGTTTACTGTAGGTAGAGGAAAAGGCTCCAGCTCCATTGACCGGAGTGGTGGTGTGTGTGAGTAAAAAACTCAGTAAGAAGCAGAGTGAGCTAAACGCCATGGCTGCATCTCTGGGAGCAGACTTCAGGTAACTTGGAAAGTGATGCTTAACTAATGCTCTTATTGTCCCTGTAATTAAGACGGGCTGAAATCAGGCCTGTTTTAGTTTAGCTCATTGTTTCTGACTATAAACCGCAATCTGTGTATTTTAGATGGACTTGCGATGAATCAGTCACTCACTACATCTACCAGGGCAAAGTGGGAGACAACACCAAAGAGTACAGGGCAGTGAAGGAGAGAGGCCTGCACATAGTGTCACAGCACTGGCTACAGGCGGTATGATCACACACATCCATTATACAGAGAGGTTCACTAGAAGAGACTTGACCAACAGAAGGGCTTTCCTCTTGTTGCTACTTTTCTGTCTAAAGTGCCTCAACATCTGCTTTTCTTCCCTCCTGAAACTCGTTACTGTCGCTCTTAATTATACTTTGTTTTTTCTGGGTCTCTTCAGTGTGCGGAGGAGCAGAAGCATGTGTCCGAGTCACTCTATCCTTTCACCTTTAACCCCAAAATGAGCCTGACTCTGAGTCAGGTTGCAAACAGCACTCCGAGGTCCCCTCCTGCTTCCGTCTCACGTGCCAAACTCCGAGCTGTTGCAGAGCAAGAGGACACCTGGGTGGGTACCTTGTCTCACTGTACCACTACCAGCTACTGATGCAGGTTTCTGATGTCAGTCTTTTGGTTTCTTCTGAAAAAGGGTCCTGTGGACAATATCACAGACCTCTCCACCCCACAACGGGGGAGTTTGGTGGAGCCGGAGAAGGAGGCGGAGCCAAGCAGCACTGAGAAGAGAGGTGCGTGCTGATCCATGTTTGTAGACATACATCAGAAAATGCACAACTGCACCAAAACCCTACCAATAATAAAGGAGTATTAATAGACAGTATCACACACAAAGCACCGGTTCCCAACCCTAAAACTGGCGCACCCTCTGCCCTGCACACTTTAGTGTTTACCTGGTTCCCAACCAGTGCTGGGTGAAGTACCTAAACCATGTAGTGCAGTTAAAGTGAAGATCCCGAAGGTAAACTTCTCCTCCTGTGTCTGTAGAAGTTCCTTACTTTAGTCCCTTACTGGAGTAACAGTACTAAAGTATTTGCCTCCAAATGTACTGAAGTATGGAGAGTAACAGTACTAAAGTATGTCCCTTCAGATGTACTTAAGTATGGGGAGTAACAGTACTAAAGCATGTCCCTTCAGATGTAACAGTACTAAAGCATGTCCCTTCAGATGTAACAGTACTAAAGCATGTCCCTTCAGATGTAACAGTACTAAAGCATGTCCCTTCAGATGTACTTAAGTATGGAGAGTAACAGTACTAAAGTATGTACCTTCAGATGTACTTAAGTATGGAGAGTAACAGTACTAAAGTATGTACCTTCAGATGTACTTAAGTATGGAGAGTAACAGTACTAGAGTATGTACCTTCAGATGTACTTAAGTATGGAGAGTAACAGTACTAAAGTATGTACCTTCAGATGTACTTGGGTATGGAGAGTAACAGTACTAAAGTATGTCCCTTCAGATGTACTTAAGTATGGAGAGTAACAGTACTAAAGTATGTCCCTTCAGATGTACTTAAGTATGGAGAGTAACAGTACTAAAGTATGTCCCTTCAGATGTACTTAAGTATGGAGAGTAACAGTACTAGCGTATGTACCTTCAGATGTACTTAAGTATGGAGAGTAACAGTACTAGCGTATGTACCTTCAGATGTACTGAAGTATGGAGAGTAACAGTACTAAAGTATGTACCTTCAGATGTACTGAAGTATGGAGAGTAACAGTACTAAAAGATGTACCGTCAGATGTACTGAAGTATGGAGAGTAACAGTACTAAAAGATGTACCGTCAGATGTACTGAAGTATGGAGAGTAACAGTACTAAAGTATGTACCTTCAGATGTACTGAAGTATGGAGAGTAACAGGAGCATGGTTTATTACGGCTCTAATGTCCTATTATCATTTCTGGAACAGGACTCTTCATCAGCTCAGTGTAGGTGAAGAGACTCTAGTGTCTCTCAGTCCACCAGTCTTTAATAGAAGCTCCTTCATTAGTCTGACACTGACGTCTGCTCCATCAGCTAGAACTATAAAATAACCTTCAGCAAGCCAGTAAAGTTTCAGTTTAAAATTTAATAACTTGGTTACGAGTTTAAGTTTAATAAGAACTGGGTTTAAACCGGATCAGAGATGAGCTCCTCCTTTACTGTCCTGCATCTGTAGGTCTCTGTTCATAAACACAAACCAGCCAAACGCCTGTACCATAAAGGACACAGAGTTTATATACATTCAGATAAAGACGCTCGCCAGCCCTGAGTACACATGGACATGTTTCTATGTTGTGTCTGTTTAACCCCAAAATGCTTGATCTGTTCACTGACCCCATCCAGCTTTACCTGCCTTCCTCCAGGTGCTCCTGGATGTAGTCCAGTCCTGAAATGGACATTTCCATGGACGCCAAGAATCCATGAATAAGCTTGTTTCATTTTGACATGTTAGGTTTTTATGTGCACATGAACTGCAGTTTTTGCAGAATACAGTGGAGTAAAAATAAGAGATTTTTTTAAATGTGGTGAAGTTAAAGCAAAAGTTGTCCATAATGGAAACACTTCAGTACAGATGCATGAAAAGCACTACTGAAGTTCAGTAACTAATTACATTTACTTCGTTACTGTCCACCACTGTTGCCAGCCCACCCAGTTCTGTCATGAAGGATTTATTATTGAGCTGATTAGTTGTATCCGGGGTAATGGAAGCAGGGACAACACTGGATTATGCCAGACACATGTACTGCAGTACCAAGGTTGCAAACAGCTGCACTAGACAATAACAACACTTCTTTCTTTCTCTCTCTTCCTTCTCTCTCTCTCAGATCTAACAGAGACTCTAGAGATGAGGGAGAACTTACAAAGGCAGCTGCAAGAGATCATGTCTGCCACTAAGCTGACCAGCGGCCGGCGAGCCTCCTCCAGACTGGCCCGAGTGGGTTCAGGGGGGCTAGACTCCCCTCACACCCCAGAGAGCCTGGGCCGAGTGAGCAGACGCAGCAGGACTTTGGAGGCTTTACGGTACACGTGACTGATGATGCAAACAGTGCACTGAACTGAAGAGAGCCACTGAATGATTATAATAGCAGATTAACTATTAATTAGATAAGAATGCTTTACATGGTGTTAATGAGCTTTACGGTGCGTGTTAGTGATGTGATGCTGTCCTTTATGTTTTCCTTAAGATCCCTTCAGCACTAAACTGTCCCGAACTGTGTTTGTGCAGCATGTCACGTCAGGTTGCAATGGACATGAACACCGAGGCATCTCAGAGCGAACAGATCGTGTGGGACGACCCCACGGCGAGAGAAGAGAGAGCCAAACTGGCAGATAACTTGCAGTGGCCCGGCAGCCCTTCTCAGCATTCAGAAACCCTCACCATCTTGCCCCCACCTCATGCCAACGAGCCCCCACATACCAAAGACTCCATGACTGACTCTGAACTGGTTGAAATGGGTAAGGTACCTAGTGTTGTGTCTCAGGTGTGAGGGGTAGCAACGGTGACTGCAACAACAATAGTTTAATAACTAAACAAAATGTATAACAGAAATGTTTATCTGTGTGCCTGTTAGGGATGCACCATATGGACAGCAAGCATATTTTTCTGCCAAAAATGGCATAGAATAAGTAAAAAGGCTGAATGATTTATACCGAACAATGACTTTTTAATGATGCTATTACCTTTCTTTAGTTCCCGAAGTTCCCAGAGCTCCAGACAGAGTAAAGGACAGAACAGAGCCGCTATAGTGAGAGAGCTTCTCAGCGGATACACACACACACACTCTCTTGTGCACTCGCTTTTATCTCTAACGCACACTTTTCTTCTTTCTGTGAGAGAAAGACAAACCCCAATTTTACATCACGCTAAAAGCCCAGCCAGTCCAGAGGGAGGCGCTCTCTGTGAATGCACCACGTTAGCTGGGATGTATTTGTCATAGTGTGTTTTGTTGGTGTGTCTGCTGGGATGTTAAGATGTTCAGTCAGGGTGTTTAATCTAGTGTTAGTGTTTAACTGTTTGTTCTTTGAAAAGACAAAAATACATTCCACACAGCCAAACTGTTCTGGCCCAAATCTGGACCACATTCCCTGTTTTCATCTGGCCCACCTGCCAGGTGGGTTGACTGGCATTGGGTCGACCACTCCCGGTAGTAAGGTCTGGGCCGCATATGCGCCACCTCTGCCATGTCTGTGACAGAAGTGGACCAGATCTGTTTTGGGACAGGTGGGCTAAATGCATGTTGTAAATATGTGGGCCAGCTTTGGCTTGTAGCAGATTTCCAGTGCCGACAGCTATATCTTTGCCAGATGTGGCCCACATCTGCTTTCTTTTTGGGATTTAACCTATTTAATTTATGCAGTGGTGAAAAACTGGTAAAATGATTGAAACCCTGCGGGAATAAAACGTTTTCGGTATTCCGCCTTTGCCCAAATATTTTATTTTATTGGGTTACAACTTTGGCCAAAAATTTCTTTTCATTGGAGCATCTCTAGGGCCTGTATTAATGTAAACATTGTGGGGTTTTTTTGTACTGTATAGAAAAAGCTGTTTCTCAGTCTTTCAGTGCACCAAAACATGCAAAAAAAAAAAAAAAGGAAAGAAAGAAATTGAATAAAACCGAGCTTAAGAAACCGAACTACCTGAGAACTGTGTGTGGGGGTGTGACTAACAAGCAGCTTGATTGACAGCTCTCTGTCCAACTCTCCCAGCCTGCTTTATTATGTTTAGCTTTCTAAGTTTCTATTTTATGTGGGCAGGTCAAAAGACCTCAGTCTTGTGATTGGTTAGGGAATGCTTACTGAAGCATTACCAGTTTTAGGACCGCCCACTTAAATGGAGAAGAGGAAAACATGGTGAAATATATCTGTCATTTATTAGTCATTATTCAAACCATTTACTAGGTACATGGATACTGTTCACCTGCTGGTACAAGACTCACCTCACCCCATGTCTTTTAAAGCTGAGGTAGTTAGATTTGTTTACACACCCAAAAACTGAGCCCCATCCAGTCAGAGGCTCACTGTTTAATAACAGTTTATCGCTTCTCAGATCATGTTGATATTCAGTAGGATATCAGATTCAACAATTTGGGTGCAGATGGTTTGACATAATGCGGGTCATATGATTTGATTGGTGAACTGTTGTTGCTCCCCATGTTCACCTCAGCTGCCTGTGACGTGATAGAGGAACAGATGAGACAGAAAGTGACGCCACCGAGGGTTAATGTCGACCAGCGGATTCCCAAAACCCCCGAAGCCCCCAGTATTGCTTTCCCCATCTCCAAACCTGCGGTGCCACCAGAACCACAGGTAAGCAGCTCTAACACACTCAAGGCTAACAAAGAGGTCAGCCACTACATGCTGCATGTCATGTAAATCCTCTAGATCCTGTTCAGCCCTCAGAGTTCACCTTCAGTTCCCCTGACTTTAATTCTTTGTCCAGATCGAGGAAGCAGAGACAGAAAAGGAGAAGCAGAAGCCTCCTCGGTTTCAACTGTCCTCCCTCAGCCCACAGGAGCGTATTGACTACAGCCACCTCATAGAGGAGTTGGGTTAGTATGCAGAGCTAAATTCTGCCATGTTAAAGAATTTTAGTGTAGTAGAGCAGGATTTGGGCTTCTGCGGTGGCCTTTCTGATGAGGTGGATGGCTACCAGCTGTTGTGAGATATCAGAGACTTCAGAACTGAGCTGGACCTGGTTTTGGGTGGGGGACCACAAGGCTGGGCCGGAATGGAGTTGAGGGATTAAGCCCTATTTGATCACGTGATGCGAGAGCCGAAATATAGCAAGTCAGTTCTGTAAAAACATGTGTGCAGGTGGTATCGTGCTTGAGAAGCAGTGCTTTGACCCCAGCTGTTCTCACATCATTGTGGGTTTTCCACTGAGGAACGAAAAGTACCTGGCGGCCATGGCTGCAGGCAAATGGATTCTTCACCGCTCATACCTGGAGGCCTGCCGTGCTGAGGGACATTTCCTACCGGTGGGTGTTTCAGGGTTTGAGTGTTTTGGTACAACCTGGAGAGCAGAGCATTTGGTTGTATTTAGGCCCAAATCCCTAAAAGTTAACATTTTTAGCCCTCCCCTTGTTTTCAAGTGTAACCCTCCCCCCTGAAACTGAGTTATTATGGGGTAGTTATTGAAATCTTCCCTCTATAAAATGGGACAACCCTTCTGGAACCCGATACATCATCAGGTGCCGTCAGCGGCTTTTATATCAACAGATGAAAAGAAGCATGGACTGTTTTACACATCAATCAATCAAACTAGTCACTGAATATAAAGAGCACAAATGAAAAACTACAGGACTTCATTAACAGGCTTCTAGCGATGCTCTGTAGGCGACCCTGCCGGTCTGCAGTGACAGCAGAGGAGGGTGGAGTTCAGCTCCTCACTGCTTAAACACAGTTAGGGCGTCATATGACTTCAAAGAGGTGGATGACTGTTGTTTATTATCTCCACCCAGAATTACTCAGTGATATGAAGCTGAGCTGAACTTAATCCCCAGCTTCATGTTCGAATTTGCCCGTTCTACCTTAAATGGTGCAACAACCTCAGGTCCTAGAACGTAATTGCTGCACCATTTAAGGTGGAATGGGCAAATTTCGCTCATCAGCGCATTACTAGTGATTTTCACACGTGTTATGAAGAAATTGCCCATAAAACAGTTTTACAGTGGTCATCTTACATTACAGCGGCCTTTTAACAGAGACAATATTTACATTTATGGGTCGCGTGTGCAGCCGTCCTGCCGATGACTCACAGGGCATTCTGGGAAGCTTTTCATAACACTCTTAAGTGTGCCTCTGAAAAATCTATGTTTTATCTAACTTCGTCCTGCCCCTCCATCTCAACACCAATTGGGACAACCCTACCCCTAAACGTGAACCTGTGAAACGGTGGGGAAGGCCTAGGTGTTAGGGGCAAGGGGTAAAATGGTATTGGGCCTTAATACCTGAAAGATCTATTCTCAAGTGTGTCTTACTGAATCTTTGCCTCCTAGGAGGAGAATTTTGAATGGGGTAGCCGTTTCATACTGGATGCAGTTGCCAATTTGACTTCCCAGCAAAAGAGACTGGCACTAGCTGCTCTGCGATGGAGAAAAGCTTTACAAGGGCGCACAGATAAAGAGGTACGCACTTCATTCTCGGTCTTTCTCTCATACACACTTCGAAACAGGTACAAGGTTGACTGTCTGTCTTTCATTAGGGTGCCTTTGGAGGCTGGACAGTGATGTTGAATATCGACCACGCCAGAGATGCAGGTTTCAGAAGGTTGTTGCAGTCTGGAGGTGCGAAGGTATGTCCCATTTACACCTGCAGTTAACACGCCAAGGTGGTCTGATCATAGGCACTGGTTACTAAGGTGACCCCTTATCACTTAAAGGCTGAACACAGTCATAGGACCAACACACAGCCTTAAACAGCTGTCTCCTCACTGGTAAGACAAAGGCAGCTACGTACACTGACTTAACAAAAGTCATCTGATTGATTGCATTTGGATTGGGTTGATTATGAAGTTGTGTTACTTCAGGGAATGGCTTGGGAACTTCCAATTATCAAGTTCGATAGTGGAATGCCTCGGCTGGGCTCATGTAGGGCGAGCATGCAGGCAACACCACTGACCAGAACTCTCCAGAATGTTCCAATGCCATGAGAACCCCACACCAGTATGGAAACACCACCAGCCTGCACAGTGCCCTTTTGATAGCTAGGGTATGCGGCTTCATGGGGTCTGCACCACACACCATCCCTCCGATTCCTTATCTGTCCGCACCCAGTATCAAGTCATTTACACAATCGACGACTTGCCGGATGTTTTCAACTTACCTGAAATGCTGACACAGTACTTTCCTCCAATCATGAAATCCCTGGAGTGTTCCCTGGAGATGCATTTGAGACACACCAGACGTCTGTTTGTCTTGCTGTCCAGAGATCACTCCAGACACTCCAGACTCAAGGGCCTCTGTTTCTCGCTGTCTCTGCCAGACATGCAGCATATTGTCATGATAGAAATGGCTTAACTACAGTGAGCGTGTGCTGCGTCACCCTGTAAACGTGAAATCATCATTCTAAAAATGAGGCAATGTCTATACATGTTAATCTCACACATGGATTGAGATGATCCAGCTTGCTGTATTGATCCCAAAATCACTATCATAATGATGAAGGTCTGATGATCAATAGTAGATCATTCACTCACATCCTCAAAAGACAACCTTACCCACCTGTACACTGAGCTCAATGTTACTGCTCATGAACACCAGGCACTGCATGCATTACACTTGTCTACCAGAGGGGTCTCCAAATCCCCATATCCCCATTTCATGTTTTAAATATGTAAACACTTTCAAAATGGCTCAAAACTGAAAATAAATAATTTATTTTGAATTTAATGATTTTCTTTTTTAATGAAAATCCACCTGTTCAGCCTACAGCAGGTTTGTTTCTTATTCTCTGTTGAGTCATCACCCTTGAGTCTGAGCTTCCTGAAGATATCGCTTCCTGAGATTTGTATCTTTGCAGTAAGAGTGTTTTATTTTTCTCCTGAGGTGTAACCTACTCCTTGTCGTTCTCAATGTGTGCAGGTGCTGCCGGGCCCATCTCCCTCTCTGTTTAAGGACACCACTCATCTTTTTGCAGATTTCAGCCGACTGGGTCCAAGTGATATGAGGGTCGATGTGGCCGAGGCTATGGCTTGCGGAGTGAAATGCCTGAGGCCTGAATACATTGCTGATTATCTCATGCAGGTCAGAAACAGATGCTATCCACAAGACTTCAACCACGTGGCAGGGGTTTTACTTTGCAGTGATGTTTCCTAAATTGGCACGATGTACTAATTCTAAATCACATTTTGTCTTTAATGTTAATACAGTGATTGTAGCTGCAGCTTCATAGGACTGTCAAAAAAATCACAGTTTGAAGATTTAAATATACGGTATCAGTCAAACGTTTAGACACAGCTCCTCATAGCAGGTTCTCCTCAAGTTTATCATAATGCTTTACTGTAGAATAAAACTAAAGACGCTAAACTGTAAATTAGCACTCATGGAATTATACCGTCCACCTTAAACCCCTCCAGAGTGGAGCTGTACAGGAGGATGGAGCAGCTTCCTTACCCTGCAGTGGAGCTGATAGAACAAGGTTTATTACTAAGCAGGTTTGGAGCGATTCTATTGGTCGGTCCATCATGAATATTCACTAACCTGAAAGGAGAACTAGAGCTTTTACACTGTGCAGAAAAAGAGATCAAAGTTTTTACACCACTAAATATATATTAGAGGTGGAGATATGGAGGAGTATCATATTGTGTACATCAGGAGTAGGTGTGGTGGATCAGGATATGGACTGGTTCAGACTCTCAGCAGGTGGCGCTGCTCAGTGTACGACTGTAGGATCTTTAAGACCACCAACGCCATCCATTTGGCGGTGTGTCTGAGCTTTTGAGTGGTACTCTAGATGATGATGTCCATTCAGATCATTTAAGTCCTCCATTACAGTTCTGAATGTGTTTCTGGCCAATTAGTAACATCAACCCAAACTGTGACTGCCGGATGGTGGGAAGAACATGCCATTGCTGACTCCAGACAGCAGACCCCAATATTTATTCTGTCTTGAGTTTAGAATTGTATGGGGTTTGAAGCTTCTTATGGGAGGCTTTGCAAACATCCATGGCTTTACAGCGAAATGGGATGAGTTAAAGTAATATGTTTAATATTACTTTTAAAATATTTAACAACCAAACGAACAAGGGGCAGGTTTCTGACTGGGCAGCCCTATAGGGGGCCACCTCATAGAGGAGTTGGGCTAGTATGCAGAACACCTTCTGCCACGTTGTAGCACTTTGGTGTAATAGAGCAGGATTTTGGCCTTCTTGACATGATGCAGGACTGCCTACTGTTGAGCTGGGCCTGGTTTTTGGATGGGTGTCCACAAGGTTGGGCCGGTATGAGGTTTAGGGGTTAGGAACTCGTAAACGGAGGGGTAGGGCTAAGTGTTAGGAGCAAGGGGGTGACATGGGATTGGGCCTTACTTTCTGGCACCAAAGGGAGAACCGGGGGACGGCTGAGGGGCTGAGCTGTTTATGAACACAGTATCTGGATACAGAGTTTTTATAGCCCATTTCACCTCCTTAATGTACAAAGAGGAGGTATTTATGTGGAGCTTTACTGGATGGTCAGCTCTCCTAACTAACAACTGCCTACAGGTGGTTGACCTTTAACCTCTAGGTTTACAGCCCTGATGATAACCCTGTTCCAGGGGTCAAATCTTTTTTATAAATGCATAAAATGCACGTTCTGTTTCAGCAATTTCCCAGATACACACTTCAACACACACATCCTTATACACAAACATGGATATCGGACACTTTGTAGGTTAGTTTTTTACACAGTCTTTCGTTCAGCTTGTTAACCCGAACTAGCGAATAAATTAGACGGGCTTGCACATTTCCAGTACCTCTTATCAGCCAAAGACACAAACTGCCATTCATAAATAAGAAATCGGTTTATGGAACGCAAACCAAATAAAGTTCTACATCGACAGTAAACGGCAACAGGTTATGTCGCCGATCCCCAATGTGTTTTCGCCTTATCGAGTCCACTTACTTGACTCTTGTTTACGTCATAAACCTGCAACACAGATCAGCTGAAAAATGCTAATTGGCTCTGTTGTGTGTATTTGGGATCGGAAAACATGCCTGTTCCAGTCCGATTCCGATCCATCCCTGTGAGTAACCTAAATAACATTATACAGTTCATCTACAAATCGGAATTTCAATGGCAGGTCAGCAACAAAAATCCATTTTGTAATTAACATGAACGTTGACCCTATATTTTTGTTTGTACCGTCCACAGGATCCATCGCCACCAATGGACGCATACTACCTTCCTGCTGCAGCCCCAAACGGCCTTCCCGAGGGCCAGGCCACCCCGTCTCGCAAGCGCAAGGCCTCAGAAGATACCTCCAGCTTAAAGAAGAGCAGGGTTAGGTGAAATTAGCTATAGCGCATCTTAGCCAATAATAATATGACTCAGTCGAATGTGAATTATACATGTTTTACTCGTGTATTAATGTGTAGATAGGCTCTAATAATATGCTTGTTTTGTTTATTAAAAATAAATGTAATGGCGCATTAATGTCAACCTGGCTTATTTGTTATTTAAGGTCATAGGTGGGATCTTTTCGTCTGCTTTTCTTTGCTCGTCTTCTCTCACAGGCATATGAACTCGAGTGACATCCCATTCTTAATCCATAGGGTTTATATGATGTCGGCCCACCCTTTACAGATATACCAGCTTCACCTCTTCTGGGAAGGCTTTCCACAAGGTATAGGAATGTGTTTATGGGAATTTCTGACCATTCTATCAAAGGCTCATTTGTGAGATGTGTCATGGTGAACACGAAGGGGCCATCCCCAAACTGTCCCCACAAAGTTGGGAGCATGGAATGGTCCAGAGTCTCTTGGTCGGCTAAAGCATTAAGGGTTCCTCTCACTGGAAATAAGGGGCGGGGCCAACTCCTGAATGACAACCCCACACCATAATCCCCACCTCCACCAAACTTTACACTCGGCACAGAGCAGTCAGACCAGTACCGTTCTCCTGGTACCGCCAAACCCAGACTCGTCCATCGGATTACCAGACGGAGAAGCGTGATTGGTCACTCCAGAGAATATGCCTCCACTGCTCTAGAGTCCAGGGGCGGAGCTTTACACCACTGGACTCCACGCTCTGCACTGCGCTTGGTGATGTAGGCTGGGATGCAGCTGCTCGCCATGGAAACCCATTCCATGAAGCTCTACACACTGTTCCTGAGCTGATCTGAAGGACACAGGAAGTTTGGGGGTCTGTAGTGATGGACTCTGTAGAAAGTTGGTGACCTCTGTGCACTATGCCCCTCAGCATCCGCTGACCCCACTCTGTCGTTGTACGTGGTCTACCACTTCGTGACTGAGCTGCTGTCGTTCCCCATCACTCCCACTGTGTTCTAAACCCACTGACAGTGGACTGTGGAATATTTAGTAGGAGGGAATTTCACGAATTCACTGAGCTCCTGAGAGCGACCAATTCTCTCACTAACGTCTGTAGGAGCAGTCTGCGTGTCCAGGTGCTCGGCTGTATACACCTGTGGCCATGAAAGTGACTGGAACACCTGAATTCAGTTTTGTGGATGGGTGAGTTAATACTTTTGGCAGTACAGTGTAACTGTGAGCATTTTCTCTAAATGTAGTGTAGTCTCATGCAGCATAGCAGCTGTGTCGGAACAAAACTTTATTGTAGAGGGAAAAAATCTTCACTAAATTGTGGTGGAAGTTGAACTAACAACAGTAAACGGGAAATTCTAGATGGTTTCTGATTATTCTTTCATCATGTAATTTTGACATGTTGAGCTGTTCCTCTAGATGACCTTTTATAGGAGGTTATTAAAGGATGGCGAAATGAGGAAGCCATGAAAGTTCCTCTGGGCTGCTGATCTAGCTGCTGTCTGATGCTTGTATTACCATTGCTTGTCCAGAAGAGGGAGCACTGTAGCAGCAGTTTTGCCTGATGCTAAATCCTTACATGGATTTATTACATTCCACAGTGACGTACAAGAAAAACACCGACCAGCCATAAAGTAAGAGCAGGTTTGATGTGGGTGGTGGATCATCCTCAGCACTGCAGTGACACTGACGTGGTGGTGGTGTGTTAGTGTGGGTGGTGCTGGTGTGAGTGGATCAGACGCAGCAGTGCTGCTGGAGTGTTTAGACACTGTGTCCACTCACTGTCCACTCTATTAGACACTCCTACCTTGCTGGTCCACCTTGTAGATGGACAGTCAGAGACGATAGCTCATCTGCTGCTGCACAGTGCAGTGTTGGTCATCCTCTAGTCCTTCATCAGTGGGACACAGGACAGTTATGGTTGGTGGACGATTCTCAGTCCAGCAGCACTACTGTGTCTGATCTGCTCACACCAGCACCACGTCAGTGTCACTGCAGTTCAAGTACGCTGCCTGGCCAAAAAAAGGTCAACACCTGGAAATGACTGAACGAATGAGTAAGAGCCTCTCATTGGATGATTACCGCATGATGGCAACCGGTTATTTAAATCTAACTGCGGCCGTGAGTGGCTTATCATTTGTTAAACAACCATGTGGGAAGACGCGACCTGTGCTGGTGGAAAAGATGTTCGTCTGTTTCAGAAGGGTCCAGTTATTGGCATCAGGCAGAGAACACCATCTAAGGAGATTCTGACGCTACTAAAATCGGGTTAAGAACTGAACACATTGTTAAACAGTGGAAGGACAGTGGGGAAACATCATCCAGGAAGGAATGTGGTCAGAAATTAATCCTGAGTGATGGTGATGGGAGATCAGTTAGACGTTTGGTAAATCAGATGGTGGAGGAAGAGCAGGAGAACTCAGGGGGATGTTTAACAGTGAGAGTAAGAGCATCTCTACACGCACAGTGCAAAGGGAACTCCAGGGATCGTGTCTAAACAGCTGTGTAGCCTTAAGAAGACCACTCGCCAGTAAGGCAAACCATTAACACGTCTTCAGTCTGCTAGGGATCATAAAGATCCTCTGGAGCGATAGAAGAAGGTCATGTGGTCTGATGAGTCCAGATTTACCCTGTTCCAGAGAGATGGGGAACCAGGGTAGGAGGAGAGGCGGCTGAAGTGATTTACCCATCATGCCTAGTGCCTCCCGTACGAGCCTGTGGGGGGCAGTGCTCTGATCTGGGGTTGCTGCAGTTGGTCAGGTCCAGCAACGTCATGTGCCCAAAGCATGAGGTCAGCTGACCTCCTGAACCACCTGGTTGTTCCATCGGTGGATTTCTTCTTCCCTGATGGCACTGGCGTATTCCAAGACGACAGTGCCAGGATTAATCGGGCTTAGATTGTGAAGAAGTGGGATGAGACATCATTTTCACACATAGATCGACCACCACGACCTGACACACCCATCATTGACCCGTCCAGACCTGCAACCCATTGGGAATCTTCTTTGGGATGTGCTGGAGAAGACGTGCAGTGGGCCAGTCTCCCATCATCAGTGCAAGATCTTGTGGGGGTGGGGTTGGGGGTGCTTTTGTTTGGGCCCCTGGGCAAGACGCTTAACCCCACAGTGACCCGAGGGGCTCAAGACACTGTGTGGCTACCAGTTGACATCTTTCCCTAATTGGATCAATGAAGTATAACAAGAGTTAAGGTCATGATGCTTTGGAAAATAAAGACGCCGTATAACACCGTGATGAAATGACCCCGCCACAGAGACTGCGGTGAGATCATGCTGGTAAACGAAGCCTTGTGAGGACCTGGGACAAGCTTGTGGGAATGCTGCAGTTCCGGCTAAGCAAATCCAGAAAATGTATTCAGTGCCCTTGCTGACGGGTGGCATGTCAGTGAGTGTGCCCTATCGCTCCAGCTGCTGTTGAGAGTAATTGCATTTGTTCAAGGTGATGACCAGGGGACTGGTTTGACCCCTGGTGTCGAGCTTTATCTTCTAAATACATCTGGTACTGGAAGCGGAACACACTGAGGTGATACCGAAGTGTTTGATGATGAGTGTGAGGTGTTAACAGTGACATCGGAAAAAGGTGCGGGAAGCACGGCACTTCAAACCAGAGCTCTTTATCCAAACATGCTGCCAGTGCCAGCTGCACGGCCAAGATAGCATGTCACCTCCATCCACGTTATCCTTTATCGCTACACCAGTGGTGTTCTTTCACCCGATCGTTCCTTTATCTTCGCACCAATGCTGTTTATTTACCCGTTCATTCCTTTATCTGTACACCAACACAGTTAATTCACCCGTTCATTCCTTTATCTGTACACCAACACAGTTAATTCACCCGTTCATTCTTTTATCTGTACACTAACGCTGTTAATTCATCCATTCATTTCTTTATCTGTACACCAACACTGTTAATTCACCCGTTCATTCCTTTATCTGTACACTAACACTGTTAATTCACCCGTTCATTCCTTTATCTGTACACTAACACTGTTGATTCACACATTCATTCCTTTATCTGCACACCAACACTGTTAATTCACCCGTTCATTCCTTTATCTGTACACTAACACTGTTAATTCACCCGTTCATTCCTTTATCTGTACACTAACACTGTTAATTCACCCGTTCATTCCTTTATCTGTACACCAACACTGTTAATTCACCCGTTCATTCCTTTATCTGTACACCAACACTGTTAATTCATCCATTCATTTCTTTATCTGTACACCATCACTGTTAATTCACCCGTTCATTCTTTTATCTTTACCCTAACACTGTTAATTCACCCGTTCATTCCTTTATCTGTACACTAACACTGTTAATTCACCCGTTCATTCCTTTATCTGTACACTAACACTGTTAATTCACCCGTTCATTCCTTTATCTGTACACTAACACTGTTAATTCACCCGTTCATTCCTTTATCTGTACACTAACACTGTTAATTCACCCGTTCATTCCTTTATCTGTACACCAACGCTATTATTTCACCTGTTCATTTCTTTATCTGTACAACAGCACTTAATTCATTCGTTCGTTCCTTTATCTGTACACCAACACTGCTAATTCACCTGTTCATTCCTTTATCTGCACACCATCACTGTTAATTCACCCGTTCATTCCTTTATCTGTACACTAACACTGTTAATTCACCTGTTCATTCCTTTATCTGTACACTAACGCTGTTAATTCACCCGTTCATTCCTTTATCTGTACACTAACCCTGTTAATTCACCCACTCATTCCTTTATCTGTACTCTAACACTGTTAATTCACCCGTTCATTCCTTTATCTGCACACCAAGGTTGTTAATTCACCCGTTCATTTCTTTATCTGTACACCAACACTGTTGATTCACACGTTCATTCCTTTATCCGTACACCAACACTGTTGATTCACATGTTCATTCCTTTATCCGTACACTAACACTGTTAATTCACTCGTTCATTCCATACATTTGTTCAATTTGTTCAATACCTTTGTTCAATCATGCAATCCTGCAATTCCTGTATCCCTGTTACCGTTGTTTCTTTATCCATTCATTCCTTTATCTGTACACCAATGATTTTACTCTCTCTCACTCACTTCAAGTATCCCTCCACCCTTGTGAATAATTTACTCCGTGTTTCCTGGGATTTCCACTGTCCAGACTACACCATCTGAGGTCATTGGGTTCTGTTTCTGTCGACGACACATAAACAGCATGGCTCCATGAACCTGACCTGCCTTGTGTCCACAGTTGAAGCTGGTGGTGATGTGGGGCCTGCTAATACAAATCGAGCGTCTCAACATGGTTACGTGGCAATGACTTGGATACGTCGTTGAGTCACCTAGTCAAGTTTCCAACACCGTGTTGAATCAAAGTCGTGGGGAATTCAGCCAGGAGCAAAGAGGGATCCCACCAGTATTGGAATGGTGTTTCCCATGTGCACTCACACTGCCACCTCCGCTCAGTGGATGCCTTGTGCAGGTACAGCGAGCTAGTTAGCATTACCCAGTGTTGTGTTTGGAGTTTCCTGCAGAGGAGCCTGGAATACGGATTAACCAGCCTATGCTTTTTGGCTTATGAAACATTAGAGTGCATTAAAGGATTTCATGGTGAAGCTCCTGAAGACACGAACACCACCGCCCCTGATTTCCTTCGAGACACATTGCCAAGTCCAAATGGCTCTTCACAACCAGTGCAGGCGGATCCTGAAGCTCATTCGAACCAGAGCGTTGAGCTTGTTTCATGCCTCGGCCCGAAAGCCTTGCCTTCATTGGAATTCCCTTTCCCGCTCTCCTAAACAAACAGGTCTCACCTCCTTACGAGGGACTGGCTTACCTCGCTGGGTTTAGCCTGCTGTCCCTCTGCCAGTTCACCCACATCTTTTGAGCCAGTGGTGGATTTTCCTGTAAAGGCCATGCTCCAAGGGCTGGCGGCCCATATGGGGACCTAAGTGGTTTACCGTGTCTGTGGCTTAAGCCCTAAGTGAAGAGCTGAGAGGTGGTGTTAAATTGCTGTTTGAATGCCAACAGAGCACTGTGCGGTACCTCCATGTCCACAGAGCTACTGAAAAGGGGGTCTGTCACACCAGGGCTGAGGAACGATGCCCCCCAGGATATACACTCATCTGCACAAACAGCGGCACATGGAATCAACCTACAGGTAAACAGTGATGGCTGTCAGGAGTCATCCTGTTAGTGCAGCACCATCGGCAGACGGCTGCACCACACAGGACTACATGCACACAGACCGTTACCACGACTGTCCTTAACACCACGTCACCGTCACCAAAGACTGCAGTGGTGTCGTACCAGACTGTCATGGAGTGACTCAGAATGGCAGCGGGTCATCTTCAGTGACGAGTCCCGCTTTAGTCTTGGTGGAGACGCCCAACGAATCCGTGTGTGGAGGCACCGTGGTCAGCACCGAGATGAACGGTTTGTCGTCACACATCCAGAAGACCTGGTGTCCCTCCATCTCCACCTCCACCCGTACTGCACCATCTGCAGGAACTGTGTGAGGATGTTCAAGCTGCATGGGATGGATTATCACAGGACACCATCAGGAACCTCTACAGCTCCATACCGAGACGTCTGGCGTGTTGGGTTAGCAAACACGGCGGCCCGACGCCATACTGAGAGACAGACTTCTGTATGTGTAGCTCAATAAATATTGATCATATCAGTCTAAATTCATCATCAGTTATTGATCCTGGTCACCTTTATCTTCCCTCCCAACACACCTGCACTCCCACACCTCCTTCTGGGTGCGGCTGTTCTTTTGATGATGAGTGTATAGCATTTCTATGTTACTGCAACAGTAGAATGTAGAAACATTGTTTTCTTTCTACAATCAAAACTGCAGGTGTGTATGAGGGTAATAGCCCGAATATAGCAAAGCGCTAGCAACTTGCCACTTGCTAATCTAACACTAAGGTAGCCTATCAGCTTACAGGTCGTTGACCTCCCCAAACACCAAAGATCTGGTTTAAACTTGTGTTTCTGTGCCGTTAATGGTTCCTCAACAGAACTCAGTGTGTTCTGTGGTGGGCAGAGCCGTTAGCATGATAGCGAAGCTAATGCTAACCAGCTTCTTCCTTGCTATTTTCTATGGGGAAAATGGGAATCCTTTTGGTGCAACCACCCCCGTACCTCAGTATCAACATATGCGTGTAGCTTCACTTGCAAGCAGACAATGCTAAACCTTCTAAGACTGAGCTCTGAAGGGTAGCTGCAGAGTTCTTTGAGAAACTGACAGCGAGTGCTCTGAGAAGAATGGAGGTTGTAGTAATTGGATGACCAGACGTCCCTTTTTTCCACTGTCCTGGTTTTAAGTGTCCTGTCCCTGCCTGGAGCGGTCCCCTGTATGTCCCTGTAAATTAAAAATAGAACCAAGCAGCTCTACATACCGCAGCTAAGAGGCCTTTTGGGCCAGCTGCCTAAGTGACACTACACCACAGGCATGTGGCTACCTGGACCGGGCATGTGGATGATGCTGCACTACACCTGGCGCCTGCCCCCACCTGTGGCGTTTAGGCATCTTTCAAGAGCAGCTATACACTGTAGGCATGAGGCCTTTAGGGCTGGCTGCCTAAGTGATACCACACCACAGGTATGTGGCTACCTGGACCGGGCATGTGGATGATGCTGCACTACACCTGGCGCCTGCCCCCACCTGTGGTGTTTGGGCATCATTCAAGAGCAGCTATACACTGTAGGCATGAGGCCTTTAGGGCCAGCTGCCTAAGCAACACCACACCACAGGTATGTGGCTACCTGGACCGGCATTTGGATGATGCTGCACTACACCTGGCGCCTGCCCCCACCTGTGGTGTTTGGGCCTCATTCAAGAGCAGCTATACACTGTAGGCATGAGGCCTTTAGGGCCAGCTGCCTAGGTGACACTACACCACAGGTATGTGGCTACCTGGACCGGGCATTTGGATGATGCTGCACTACACCTGGCGCCTGTCCCCACCTGTGGTGTTTAGGCATCGTTCAAGAGCAGCTATACACTCTAGGCATGAGGCCTTTAGCTAAAAGCTGCCTAAGTGACACTACACCACAGGTATGTGGCTACCTGGACCGGGCATTTGGATGATGCTGCACTACACCTGGCACCTGCCCCCACCTGTGGTGTTTGGGCATCATTCAAGAGCAGCTATACACTGTAGGCATGAGGCCTTTAGGGCTGGCTGCCTAAGCAACACCACACCACAGGTATGTGGCTACCTGGACCGGGCATGTGGATGATGCTGCACTACACCTGGCGCCTGCCCCCACCTGTGGTGTTTGGGCATCATTCAAGAGCAGCTATACACTCTAGGCATGAGGCCTTTTGGGCCAGCTGCCTAAGTGACACTACACCACAGGTATGTGGCTACCTGGACCGGGCATGTGGATGATGCTGCACTACACCTGGCGCCTGCCCCCACCTGTGGCGTTTAGGAATCTTTCAAGAGCAGCTATACACTGTAGGCATGAGGCCTTTAGGGCTGGCTGCCTAAGTGACAGCACACCACAGGTATGTGGCTACCTGGACCGGGCATGTGGATGATGCTGCACTACACCTGACGCCTGTCCCCACCTGTGGTGTTTAGGCATCTTTCAAGAGCAGCTATACACTGTAGGCATGAGGCCTTTAGGGCCAGCTGCCTAAGTGACACCACACCACAGGTATGTGGCTACCTGGACCGGGCATGTGGATGATGCTGCACTACACCTGGCGCCTGCCCCCACCTGTGGTGTTTGGGCATCATTCAAGAGCAGCTATACACTCTAGCTACAAGGCCTTTAGGGCTGGCTGCCTAAGTGACAGCACACCACAGGTATGTGGCTACCTGGACCGGGCATGTGGATGATGCTGCACTACACCTGGCGCCTGCCCCCACCTGTGGTGTTTAGGCATCATTCAAGAGCAGCTATACACTGTAGGCATGAGGCCTTTAGGGCCAGCTGCCTAAGTGACAGCACACCACAGGTATGTGGCTACCTGGACCGGGCATGTGGATGATGCTGCACTACACCTGACGCCTGCCCCCACCTGTGGTGTTTGGGCATCATTCAAGAGCAGCTATACACTCTAGGCATGAGGCCTTTAGGGCTGGCTGCCTAAGTGACAGCACACCACAGGTATGTGGCTACCTGGACCGGGCATTTGGATGATGCTGCAGTACACCTGGCGCCTGCCCCCACCTGTGGTGTTTGGGCATCATTCAAGAGCAGCTATACACTCTAGGCATGAGGCCTTTAGGGCCGGCTGCCTAAGTGACACCACACCACAGGCATGTGGCTACCTGGACCGGGCATTTGGATGATGCTGCACTACACCTGGCGCCTGCCCCCACCTGTGGCGTTTAGGCATCTTTCAAGAGCAGCTATACACTGTAGGCATGAGGCCTTTAGGGCTGGCTGCCTAAGTGACAGTACACCACAGGTATGTGGCTACCTGGACCGGGCATGTGGATGATGCTGCATACACCTGATGCCTGTCCCCACCTGTGGTGTTTGGGCCTCATTCAAGAGCAGCTATACACTGTAGGCATGAGGCCTTTAGGGCTGGCTGCCTAAGTGACACCACACCACAGGTATGTGGCTACCTGGACCGGGCATTTGGATGATGCTGCACTACACCTGGCGCCTGCCCCCACCTGTGGTGTTTGGGCATCATTCAAGAGCAGCTATACACTCTAGGCATGAGGCCTTTAGGGCTGGCTGCCTAAGTGACAGCACACCACAGGTATGTGGCTACCTGGACCGGGCACTTGGATGATGCTGCACTACACCTGACGCCTGTCCCCACCTGTGGTGTTTGGGCATCATTCAAGAGCAGCTATACACTGTAGGCATGAGGCCTTTAGGGCTGGCTGCCTAAGTGACACCACACCACAGGTATGTGGCTACCTGGACCGGGCATTTGGATGATGCTGCACTACACCTGGCGCCTGCCCCCACCTGTGGTGTTTAGGCATCATTCAAGAGCAGCTATATACTGTAGCTACAAGGCCTTTAGGGCTGGCTGCCTAAGTGACAGCACACCACAGGTATGTGGCTACCTGGACCGGGCATGTGGATGATGCTGCACTACACCTGACGCCTGCCCCCACCTGTGGTGTTTGGGCATCATTCAAGAGCAGCTATACACTCTAGGCATGAGGCCTTTAGGGCTGGCTGCCTAAGTGACACTACACCACAGGTATGTGGCTACCTGGACCGGGCATGTGGATGATGCTGCACTACACCTGACGCCTGCCCCCACCTGTGGTGTTTGGGCATCATTCAAGAGCAGCTATACACTCTAGGCCTGAGGCCTTTAGGGCTGGCTGCCTAAGTGACACCACACCACAGGTATGTGGCTACCTGGACCGGGCATGTGGATGATGCTGCACTACACCTGATGCCTGTCCCCACCTGTGGTGTTTGGGCATCATTCAAGAGCAGCTATACACTGTAGGCATGAGGCCTTTAGGGCTGGCTGCCTAAGTGACACCACACCACAGGTATGTGGCTACCTGGACCGGGCATTTGGATGATGCTGCACTACACCTGACGCCTGCCCCCACCTGTGGTGTTTAGGCATCTTTCAAGAGCAGCTATACACTGTAGGCATGAGGCCTTTAGGGCTGGCTGTGTAAGCAACACCACACTGCAGCTCTGTGGCCACTTGGACTGGGGGCTTGATTGATCCTGCACCGCAGCCTTGGAACTGCCTTGCTTGGTCCGGTTGTGTTCGGCAGCATTCGTGAACGGCTGTGCACCACAGCTACGAGACCTTTTGGGCTGGTTGCCTGAGGGATGCTACATCGCATCTATGGCTGTCTGGGCCGGCTGTTTGGATGTTGCTGCACTGCAGCTGTGAGGCTGTCGGGACGGGTGGCGCTCGGTATCGGCCTTTGAGGCTTCCCGAGCCGGCCACCCGTGTGACGCAACATAGAGTGAGATCTTCAACTTTCCGGACTAGTGAAATGAAGGGATCAGGGGAATCCAATTCGGAAAATTGTTGGAATTCTGTTTTAGCTCAGCTCCTGCCTCTATGGGATGACCCTGCACGGCTTCCACTGACCTCCAGGCTAGTTTTCCTAACAGGACAATTAATGCTAATCCGCTGGGGCTCCTGTACACCAAGCCTCTAATCTGAGTCAAGACCCAACAGGAAAACCGGCACGGCCTGCTGTTGCAGCAATATGCCCTCATTAAAATTCCGCGCTCGTGCGCCGTCCGGGGAGACCACCAGGCTCTAGGTGACTCGCAGCTCTGGGTTGATCTTCAGCATGTTCTCAGTGAGCAGGATTCCGGCGGCTTCCTGCTGCTAGCCTGTTGCCTGCTTTAGTGTTGGGGGTCGTAATCAGTTGTGTGGGGTATTTTTTGAGGAGGCGGGGCTTTCCGGATAGCCCGGTTGCCCCCCCCCCCCCCCCCCCCCCCGGGGGGGACGTACTGGCCGTGGCGGGGTCGAGGCACTGTAGCCGGTCTAAGTCGATCTCTGACACCGCAAGGGGAAACATGTGCGCGGCGCCTGGACGGTGACACGCACGTACGGACGCACGCGCGCACACACACTCTGTTCCGCCCCGGAGAGGCGAGCAGAGCCCACCGGAGCTCCGAGTCGCAGAGGTAAGCAGCTAGATCTTTGGGGGGGGATTTTGATTGCTGCCTTGCTGGATCCGGGTCTCCGCCGCTCAGCGGACAGTGTGGTTGTGGTCAGGCGGGCGGTGTGGACCCTCCAGCGGAGCGTTGAGCCGAAGGAGAAGCGGGCTATAGGGGTTGGTGTGATAAAGCGAGAGAGGCGGTAAGACAGATTGGTCCCCGGAGAAGCAGCTTAACCGCTACTAACGCAGTCTGTCTCCAGCATCCCACAGCAGGCTAACTGCGCACTGAGGGCGCAGCAGCTCCGGCACTAAAGCTCATACAGTCCGTACAGTAACATTACAGTGGATCAGTTTAACCCGAGTACAGCGGAGAGAGAGAGTCACACAGGAGTCAATACAACCTCAACCTCTCTCTCTCTCTCTCTCTCTCTCTCTCTCTCTCTCCTCTCTCTCTCTCTCTCTCTCTCTCTTTACACCTCTCTCTCTCTCCTCTCTCTCTCCCTCCTCTATCTCTCCCTCCTCTCTCCCTCCTCCCTTTCTCTCCATCCTCTCTCCCCTCTCTCACTTCATTCTCCCTCTTTCTCCCCTCTATCTCTCCTCTCTATCTCTTCCTCCTCCCTTTCTCTCCACCCTCTCTCTCTCTTTTTTCTTATCTCTCCTCTCTCTCTCTCTCTCTCTCTCTCTCTCTCTCTCTCTCTCTCTCTCTCTCTCTCTCCTATCTCTCCTCTCTCTCCTCTCTTTCTCTCCACCCTCTCTCTCTCTCTCTACACCTCTCTCTCTCTACACCTCTCTCTACACACACCTCTCTAAACTTCTCTCACAAAACCTCTTTCTCTCCCTCCTCTCTCTCATACTTCTCTCTCCCTCCTCTCTCCCCTCTATTTCTCCCTCCTCTCCCTCTCCCCTCTATCTCTCTCTCCTCTCTCCCTCCTCCCTTTCTCTCCATCCTCTTTCTCCCCCCCCCTCTCTCTCCCTCTCTCTCTCATTTCTTCTCTCTCATCTTCACTCTTTTGCTTCATTCTCTCCTCATTTCTCCTTTCTCTGTTTCCTCTTCTGTCTTACCTTTGTCACTCTTCTTTCTTTTTCTCTTTCTCTTTTTTCCTCTCTGCATTTTGCTTTTTTATTTTAGCACTCCTTCTTTATCTGTCCCTCATACTTTTCGTCTTTTTCTTCTCCATTAAATTTTTCTTCCCATTCTTTCCTCCCCTCTTTTCCTGTCTTTTACTTCTTTCTTTCTTTTTTCATCCCTTTCCCTTCATACCTTCTCTCTTTTGCCTTCAGTTTCCCTCTCTCTCTCTCCTTTTATCTGTCTCCCTCTTTCTGTGTTTCTCCTCCCTCTCACTCCACCCTCTCCCGCTCTCTCTCTCTCTCTCTCTCTCTCTCTGTGTACATGTTGAGCTGTACATGCACTTGGCGCAGCAGTGTGAGCGACAGGAGGGGCTCGTGAGACTCTTCCAACTTTTGTGTTCTATGTTAAATCTCAGGACTGAACGGATACAATGCTGCCAGACACCATGTCGTGTTCACCGCGTCCCTGATCCCTTCTCTCCTGTCAGGATAAGGTAAGAGGCTAAGCAGTTCCATGCGTTTTCCCACTGAGCTCCTCGGCTGCGTAGGCTGAACAGGAATAGGGAGAGCGTCCTAACTGTGGCTGTGTCTCTGATGTGCCTCGCCGGAGCTCAGAGGGCTCCATCTGTGTGTCAGAGAACTGCTGACTTTGTGCACAATGAGAGTGTCAGGAAGACGAGACTGGAGCTCTGCACTTGAGGCAGCACGCTGGTCTGTAGTGACACTCGAACGCCGCTGACTGTGCCGAGCTGAATGGACTGTCTTGCTCAGGATGGTCAGATGGAGGTGTCTCATGCTGCAGCGCTTCATGTCAGTTCCTTCTTATTCTTCACCCCTCAAAGCACCGCAGTTGCCGGAAGCTTTTTGTTGTGGTTGTGGTTTTTCCGACTGAACGAGTGCACCATGTTGGGACCCTGTCGTCTGTTGGGGCTGTTTGTAACTTGGAGACTGAGTCATGTGGCCCTCCTGTCCATAGAAATGCAGTTGTAAACAATGGACCAAGTCTCTTAACCCAGCTCCAGTCCGTTCGCCCTCCATGTCCCTTTTTGTGGTCCAGCCGAACGGTAAATGTTTAGAAGTGGCGGGTCATTAGGAGTCTCCATCACCAGGGACTATTGTGATTGGAATGCTGGCCATAGTCCTTAAGAGGGCACCCCCAGCGTTGGCTTTGTCTAAGGGGACAATTCCCTGCTGGTTTATCCAATAGGAATTTGGGAATGGGAGCTGGCGATTGGGGGGTTGGGGTCAAGTGGCACCACATTGACATATGTTGCTGACAACTTGTTCAGTGTCAGGGCTGAGCTCGAGAGCGTGTTTGTATCGGTTAAGGGCCGGAGGAAGGCCGCCTTGGGGGACAAAGGACAGCGGGACCTTTTCACATGGGCAAGTGAGCATGATGCATAACATGTGACCACATTAGCCAGACATTGGCTTTCTGACACGGACGTCTGGACAGTTAGCGACACACTGGCATCCTCACAGAGATATGTCATATGGTTATATATGGAAAATATGCTTTTTGCTGGTACGACACCACTGCAGTCTTCGGTGACAGTGAATGTGACGTAGGTGTTGGAAGGGTCGGTAATGGTCCGTGAACGTGGTTCTTGTGTGCATCATAGTCTGCTGTGTGGTGCAGCCGTCTGTCAATGGTGCTGCACTAACAGGATGTCCGCAATCGTGGCTGTATATATATCTACCTAGAGCATATTTGTATTAGGGATGCACCGATACCGATACATGGACTTTGCGTATCGGTCGATACCCGATACTGATCTGATACAATTGTCAAATTATTAAACCATATACTGCACCATGTGGGACGGACTTAACCATTGCTTTACTAGGCTTGTAAATGAATCCCTTCATACCGCCGACTCTTTGGCTCGCTCCATGCTGTTGTTCCTGTTTGTAACTCAAACCTACTGGCATACTGCAGATGTGCCGCTGACGCACGGCACTAACAGTAAAGGGAATGGATCGGCCCCATGGTTTGGCCTAACTATCCGAAGTCCGATCCAGCTAATATCAGGACTGATATCCGACCGTTAACATCAGATCGGTGCATCCCCAATTTGTGCATGGCCATTTTCCACATGTCTGTTTATCCTAAGATTGAGATCACCTGTTTTTGTTGCTGTCCCTTTAAGACTGATATATGTAAACTAACTGCAGTGTGAGTGGGTGGGGCTTAGCTGCTGTAGGCAGATATATCTAAATGCATAGGTTTTTGTAAATGCATTACAGTAACGATGAATTCAGACAGGCTTTTTTGGAAGCTTGGTGTCTATGTGTGGACGGGGTAGTGAATGGTACAGTGTGTGTGTGTGTGTATATATGAGATCAAGGAAAATTGGGGTTTATTGTTTATTGTAAATTCTCCAACCGGAGTTAAAACAGAGAACACGTGTCTGTATCCATTTTTGCCTCGTCATTTTCAATGCTTTGGTCTTTTACATGTGAAGTGTTTTGATCTTTTAAGGCCATTGCATGCTTTGTTATTGTTTGGCCTTTTGTGAACTAGAATTCTCACTTAGCCATCAAAATAAACCTCAGATTATGATCTTGATTAGGAATGCGGATGCGCAATCGGAATCTGATAAGGATCAGCTGAGTTTTGCTTCAAACACACATAATAAGCCAATCAGCCAGTTTACATTACGCGGGCGTATCTGTGTTGCGGTTTTAGGACGTAAATAACTTGAAAGTGCTGGTGACGCGCTCCACCTCTTTACCCCACATTAAAAGTCTCTCTGGGGTCTTAATGAAATCTCTGACATGCTTAAATGGACAAACCCCCACAAGGATGTAGCAGCTCAGCTCCTTCACCTACTGTCTACATAGCCCTGTTCATAACGGCTAGCGTGAGTGCCTGACTCCGCCCCCCTCTTACACAGGGGTGTGTCCTGAGCTAGAAGACATTCTTTCATTTTACTCTCACCTTATTCACCTGCTGATCAGATGAAGTTCATCTTACAGACATTCAGCTAATAGACTATCAGTGTTAACGTTACTGCAGCACCAATAATGGCAAGAACTATCTAGAACCTTACATCTCTGTTAATATATTACCTCAGCTGTTAGCATTAGCTACAGCTAAACACCAAGAACTAGCTGGAACATAAGCCTCTGTTAATATATTACATCAGCAGTTAGTTTTAGCTAGAGCTAAACCCCAGAAATGACCTAGAACAGTAAACCTCTGTTAATGTATTACCTCAGCTGTTAGTGCTGGCTAGTGCTAAATACCAATAACTAGCTAGAACATTAACCTCTGTTAATGTATTACCTCTGCTGTTAGTGTTAGCTACAGCTAAACACCAGAAACTACCTAGAACATGAAACCTTTGTTAATATATTACATCAGCTGTTAGCATTAGCTAGAGCTAAACACAAAGAACTTGCTGGAACTTTAAACCTCTGTTAATGTATTACATCAGCTGTTAGTGCTGGCTAATGCTAAATACCAAGAACTAGTTAGAACATGAAACCTCTGTTAATATATTACATCAGCTGTTAGCGTTAGCTAGAGCTAAACACCAGAGACTACCTAGAACATGAAACCTCTGTTAATATATTACTTCACCTGTTAGCGTTAGCTAGAGCTAAACACCAGAAACTAACTAGAACATTAAACCTCTGTTAATATATTACCTCAACTGTTAGTGTTAGCTAGAGCTAAACACCAGAAACTAGGTAGAACATTAAACCTCTGTTATTATATCATCTCAACCATTAGCATTAGCTAATGCTACATGCTAAAAACTTTCTAGAACACTATATCTCCGTTAATATATGACCCCAGCTGTTAGCGTTAGATAAAGCTAAACACCAAGAGCTACCTAGAACACTACATCTCTAGTAATATATTACCTCAGCTGTTAGCATTAGCTGTTAGCATTAGCTTGTGGTAAAAGGCCATTAAGATACAAAGCAGTTGAGCTCTTAGCTTTCACATAATGCTAGTAGCTCTTGTTAGGAAAGACTGTGCAGACTGCGGAGATAGTTTTGAAGCCATGGGTGGAGCTATTCAAATGAGCCCCCATGTGATGTAAGGAGGGGAGTCAAATCTGAACGACTTATGTTCAGTGTTTACTGATCCATGTTACTTATGTTGGCTGCTTGGTCACCAAATGAGAATTCTTGAGTTGCTGATTTGTTTACCGTTCCTTTAAAAAAGAGCTGAGTGCTTTGAAAAGCGCGTTACAGGTGCTCCACTAAAAGACAAACAGGTCAGGGCACTCTTCTTGGTGACCTGAAACGCATACCTCGTAAATGTTTGAGTGACACCGGCACCTCGTTTCCTCCCCGACGGGAGTGATTATGGCCGCGTCAGAGCCGTCGTCCATCACCCACGTAAATCGGGGTCATGTCACCGCGAAAGAGGCAGCAAAACAGATCGGCTGTCCCTGGTCGTAACCTCTGCTCCGGCTAGGCATCGCTCACGTGTCAGCTGAGGGCAGAGTGTCACAGGGGCCTGCAGCTGCGCTTTCTGCCGCCTTATCAAGGAGCTGCAGGGGGAAAAGGACCGCTGTCCTGCCAAAAAAACAAACATCTGGGAACGTCCTTGGCTTCTTATCTGGGAAGCTTTTCCCACTGGCTTATCTGGGAAAGACCAGAGGAGTGGAAACAATAAGCCGAGCTCGTGTGCACATTCCTCTTCTTTTACATCCCTCCTCTGTCCCTCTGGTTTCACTCTGAGTAGCGACGGGAGCTATGCAGTTTCCCTTTCAGCCTTAACTACATGTCTGTCTCCCAAGACATGTTTGGGGTCCGAAGTTGGAGTTGTCATGATCATGACAGTGGCACAGTGGGTAGCGATGTCGCCTCACAGTGAGAAGGGCCTGGGTTTGATTCCCAGTCGTGGGTTTTTGGGGTCCAGAGTTTGAATGTCTATGTGAGATGCCCTGGTTTCCTTCCATAGCCTAATGCAGCCAGGCGAATTGAAGATGCTAAACTGCCCCCTAGGTGTAAGAGTGGTGGTGTGTTGCTCTGTGATGGACTGGCTGGCCTGTCATGGGTGTTTTCCAGCCTTCAGCACAACGAGCCGTGGGATATGCAGATAGATGTTGATATACAGTTAGTAATGTACTACCATAAGGCCAGTTGTGATATCTTAGGCAGTCAGCCCTAAAGGCCCTGTAGGACCTGCTTAAGCATGCAGCCAGGCACCACCAGTCCAGGCATCTCCACAGCTCTGTTGTTGCATTAGCCAAGCAGCTGGCCCAGGCAGCCATGTAGAAGTGATGTAGCATTGCTTAGGCAGCCAGCCAGCCCAAAAGGCTTTGTAGCGCCAGCATGGCATTGCTCATGCATGCAGCTGAACAACGCCAGTGCAGGCAGCTCAACAGCTGTGCTGCTGTATCATTAAGCAGCCGGCCCTGGCAGCCATGTAGCTGTGACGTAGCATCGCTTAGGCGGCCAGCCCAAAAGGCTTTGTAGCACCGGCATGGCTCTGCTTGTGCATGCAGCTGAACAACAGCAGTCCAGGCATCTCCACAGCTCTGTTGTTGCATTAGCCAAGCAGCTGGCCCAGGCAGCCATGTAGCTGTGATGTAGCATCGCTTAGGCAGCCAGCCCAAAAGGCTTTGTAGCACCGGCATGGCATTGCTCATGCATGCAGCCGAACAACGCCAGTGCAGGCAGCTCCACAGCTGTGCTGCTGTATCATCCAAGCAGCCGGCCCAGGCAGCCATGTAGCTGTGACGTAGCATCGCTTAGGCGGCCAGCCCAAAAGGCTTTGTAGCACCGGCATGGCATTTCTCATGCATGCAGCCGAACAACAGCAGTCCAGGCAGCTCCACAGCTCTGTTGTTGCATTAGCTAAGCAGCCGGCCCAGGCAGCTATATAGCTGTAATGTAGCTTAGCCTTGGTAGGCAGCCCAAAAGGCCTTGTAGCGCCGGCATGGCTCTGCTCATGCATGCAGCCAAACAACACCAGTCCAGGCATCTCCACAGCTCTGTTGTTGCATTAGCCAAGCAGCTGGCCCAGGCAGCCATGTAGCTGTGATATAGCGTAGCCTAGGTAGGCAGCCCAAAAGGCCTTGTAGTGCCAACGTAGTGCTGCTCATGCATGTAGCAAAACACCACCAGTCTAAGCAGCTCCACAGCTTGTCATGTAGCTGAGATGTAGCATCACCTAGGCAGCCAGCCCAAAAGGCTTTGTTGCACCAGCATGGTGCTAATGCCAGCATACATAGACTGGAACACATGTGGCAGTGGTATGGGACAGTGTCGCTCCAGTGCAGAGCTAAAGGACATCAGACACCAAACATATCCTGGCTCATCAACTACCCTTAGGCTAGTATAAACTTCTCTGCATATTAGATTATTGGTTTAAATGTTACAGCCACACTCAGGTCAGCCAGGAGAGTGGTACGGCATGGTGTGGAATGTGGCCTGTGCGTAATTCCTCTGTGACCTTCCTGGACTGGAGCGTACCAGCAGACAGGAAGAAGCAACAGGATGCATTGTTGTATTTCTGCATAGCATGAGCTGCTTCCCGGAGAAACTGCCTGTCCTCTTCAGTCGTGAGGCAGGCGAAGGTGGCTAACCGTAGCGTTCAGTAATGCACAGTACACACTGGACTCCGAGCAGAGAAGGATCCTGGCAGTCCGGAGGGAAATGCACTTCCCACATTCCCTTTACTCCTCTGATGATCCTATCAGCCAGGGCGCACTCCCAAAGGATGGAGCTAAAGCCTCTGGTCAGTCGAGCCGAACGGCGGCATTTATGAAAGGAAAATAAGGGCAGGGCAGGAAGAAAGGAGGAGATGGGGGGAAGGGGGAGACATCCGATATTCCAGGACATTTACACAGGCTTTGCTTTGGCATGGTGGTGTGTGACGGCCTGTAAGTGGCTTGAGATTGGAGTATCATGGCTGTGCTTCAGGGGGGCCCTACTGACACAAGAGCTGAATACACTGTATGAGCTGTATTAGACCTTGTTGGACCAGTATGGCGTCGGGCCGCCATGTTTGGTAACCCAACACGCCAGACGTCTCGGTATGGAGCTGTAGAGGTTCCTAATGGTGTCCTGTGATAATCCATCCCATGCAGCTTGAACATCCTCACACAGTTCCTGCAGATGGTGCGGTAGGAGTGGAGGTGGAGGGACACCAGGCCTTCTGGACGTGTGACCACAAACCGTCGTACCACGGTGCCTCCACACATGGATTAGTTGGTCGTCTCCACCGAGCCGAGCTTGAATGAACCATGAACCATATTTGGGAAGTACTCTACAAAGCTCAGTGTGAATTGATCATGGTTGTGATGTCACAACCATCGTCACGTTTACACATGACCACCCGGTCAGTCTACATCACTTCTCGTTCACGTCGAAGAGACATGGAGTGTTATTACTGCGGATAATCTGGAGCAGTTCGGGATCGTGAATCCCGGAAGATCCCGACATTCCCGACATTCAAACAAAGCAACTTTTTTCTTTTTTGGCGTTCCTTGCTTTATGATAGCGACAGGTAGTCACGGCAGGTCTGTGTGCGCCCTGTTGTCCCCATGAGGGTACAGCCGCCCATTACAGCAATTAGAGCACAAGCAGTGGATGGCTAGGAGGAGATAAGGGGTGGGGGACGGAAAGGCAGGGAGGAGGAGAGGAGCAGACTGATGGAGCGGAAAGTGTGTACAGGGGGAATTCTTGGAATTCCTCACCCATTGCACTGCCACTCTCGTCTCCGCTTCCCAGTCTTAATGGGTCATACGCATACATGCCTACTCACACATGCCGGTCCCCGTCCTGCTAATGAGCCGATGAAGGAATGACCTCAGAGGCATTTTGGGCTGTTTAACGAATCAGCAGATTGCTCCCTCGCGTAGCTCCTTCCCATCTTTCAGTGCTTCAGAGCTTTAATATTTAATGAGGAACAAACACCCCCCTGCACCTCCACCCCTAGTTCAACTCCCAGTGCTCAGTTTGGTCTGTTTGGAGGGGAGTGAGGGCGGACTGATACTGGTCTGCTTCTGCCACCGTGACCTGACTGAGCTTCTGATAGAGTGGGCATACCAGCCTTTCTCACAAGCCTCTGGATAAATACTTTGTTGATCTAAAACGGGTTCATTCTGAGTGGGTTTGGTGTGAAACGCTCAGCTCCAGAGTCAGAACTGTTCACAGTGGTGCTGAATGGAACCAGACGTCCACCTGCTGCTTGACGTTGTTCACTGTTCTACCATTATCAGCTTTACCTATTGAGCCATTACATAGACGCCACATGGTCAGTTTCATGCTAGGTGGTTTCTAGGGTGCTCCCAGGTTGTTTCCATGGTAACCTAGGTGGTTGCTAAAACGTTGCTAGGCAGTTGGCATGGTGTCCCAAGTGGTTGCTAGGTGGATGCTATGGTAACCCAAGTGTCCCAGATGGTTGATTGGGTGTTACTAGGTGGTGGCTGGTTGCTATGTTGTCCCAAGTGGTTGCTAGGTGGATGCTATGGTATCCCAAGTGTTTACTAGGTGGTGCTGTCCCAGATGGTTGATTGGGTGTTACTAGGGGGTCGCTATAGTGTCTTAGGTTGTTGCTTCGTTGTTGCTAGGTGGTTGCTGTGGTATCCTTGATTGTTGCTAGGGTGTTGCTGGATGGTTGCTGTGGTATGTCCAATGGTTGCTAAAGTGTCTTAGGTTGTTGCTATGTTGTCCCAAGTGATTGCTGGCGGTTGCTATGGTAATCTAAGTGTTTACTAGGTGGCTCTGTCTCAAATGGTTGATTGGGTGTTACTATATCAACAATTTAAGACGCTATAGTGTCTTAGGTTGTTGCTTAATTGTTGCTAGGTGGTTGCCAGGTGGTTTCTGGTGGTTCCTGTGGTACCCTTTATATACACATATATTATCTGATCTACATCATGTACACCTACGGTGGAGTTGACCCAGAGGAGGCGCTGCAGAGGCTGAAACGAATTTTGAAGGTGTAAAAAAAAAAAGAAAAAGAAAATTACATTTTTGAATAATTACAAATTTTAACTTTTGGATGTCACGGTGGTTCACTACCGATGTGGCCGATAACGACTAGGGTTAGAGTCTGTAGTACATCTGTGTGAATGTGATCTGTACTACATTCAGTCCTTTGCCCCAATAAATGGAACCCAATGCTTAATGAGTTTGGCCTTGAGCTTTGTTTGGAAACATGATGATGGCTAATGACTCTCATTTAATGTTTGTGGTGGATTTGTGAGGATTTTTGCAGGCAAGATTTTCCCACCTGTAGTAATGGATCCTAAAGGCTTGTCACAATGATTGTGCTTGCTGATGATCAAAGGCTTAAAACCTTATCTAACACTTATTCATCTTCGACCAAACAGTGACTCATCGCTTAAGAACACCAGCATAAAGAGCCGCAGGTGTATATACACACATCTGAAATAATCCACCAGATGGAAACGTTAGTCAGTCTGTGATAAATGAATATACTGTATATGAATGTGTGTGTGTGTGTGTGTATATATATATATCTGGGTTCATATTAAATAAGACACAGCAGCAGCCGTGAATGCAAGCCAGGGTTGCGCTGCTGGAAGAGATGTCAATTCATTGGGGCTCTTGAGAAACGCCTTTTTGACTAACCAGCCTGAGATATTTTGATGGTGAGATTTGTCAGCTTAGCGTGCTTGGCTAAATCCCCCCCTGAAGGGCCTGGTTTGAAAGACTCTGGTAGCCTTTGTATGCGTCAGTCATAAGGCTGAGCTTTAGCCTGCGCTTGATCTTAAAGCTCAGTTCTGTCTGTAGCCTAATTTAAGCTACTAAAGGCACGGCTTTGCTGCATTCTTCACATGCACCCCAAGAGAGAAGCCCTATGCAACCTTCTTTTTCAGTCGCACAGCTAGCAGGCCTGCGCTCTTGCTCGCCGTCGTTCCTCAAGGCCCAAAAAATACAGGGGACCTTTCTCTGAAAACCAGTCAAAACTCTCACAGGGTTCACTTATCACCAGTAAAGCTAGTTTTAAGCAAATTCTAAACATTTAGGGTTAGCTAGCTAGCTAACATTAGCACCTATTGGCAAAGCCAAACTGCCCTCCCTTTGCATATACTCAATATATACATTTACTCGATATAGTCTGTGGGGTGTTTAGGGTGTTCCTTGCTATGAAGCCACATCTTCTTCTCTCAGTTCTCACGCTTGTTGGTCAGAAAAGAGCTGACAAAGAAGACATCTGGCTATCCAGCTAAGGTAGAGCTAGTGGGGCTAGCTATACTAGCTTTAGCCTGGACAGCACATAAACAAGCTAACTAACAGACTGTGAAAATGTGGGTTCATAATCAGAAACACCCTATAAAACATACCGTCTAGTCAAGGGTCTTCACAAAGGGCCAGTTTGGCACTTGCCAACGTTAGCTAGGCTCGCTAGCTAATATTAGAGCCCACTGGCATTTCTTAAGGCCTTAAAAAACAGTGACCTTTCTCTGAAAACCAGTCAAAACCCTCACAGGGCTCACTCATGGAGTGATGGAAAGCGCCATAGTTTTATGCAAAGTATTTCTCTTCTTATTTTAAGTGCTAAAAATTCTAATTGGAACTAGCTACCTAACCTAGCTAATGTTAGCACATACTGGCAAAGCCAAACAGGCAGTTTGCTTTTACTTAATATAGTCTGGTTTTTTTTTTTATAGCTATGAAGCGACGTCTTCGTGTTTCAGTTCTCAGGCTTGTCGGTCAGAAAAGAGCTGACAAAGATAGCTAGCCGTCACAGCTAACCCACAGACTAGTCAAGAGTCTCCACAAAGTGCTAGCTTACCAGCGATAGCTAGGTTTGCTAGCTATAGCTAGCTAACATTAGAGCCCACTGCCACCAAACTTTGTTTTTGTTCAGTGGTGTTTTTGTTGAAGAACTGTAACTCGTCTTATCTGCTGTAGCCGGTTCCTCTCTTCAGCAGAGAGAAAGATCTAGAATGATAACTGAGTAGTTTTCTGGACTTGATTTAAAGTACTATAAATACAGAACTGCAGCATGGTGAACAGACGAGCGTCAGCCGCTCAGTAGAGGTTTGGACCTGGACGTGTTAACAAGCGGACTGGCATAAACAAACCGACCACTTTTCAACCCACAGTGGTGCTGAATAAACAAGGAAGTGACTGTGAAAAGGTTAAGAGAGTCTGTGATTGTTATATTCTCCTACTGCCGCCAACCTGACATGGTGGGTGAGCATGGTGGAGTAAATTTATTGAAGTTTAAAGCGAATATTTCAATCCCAAAATTAAAAACAAATACTTTTCCAACACAGAAATATCAGAATACCAGAATTCCCAGAATACTTGGAGACATATTGAGTACTGAAGTGAGAGTAAAATGATGTGTTCAATATGGCATGCTAATTTCTTAATTACAAACTAGGGTATTAGCTACGTGTTGCGTGCAACTTTCATGGTGTTGCATGCAACTAGCCACTGGTTGCATGAATATCTAAGCTTGCAGTGCCGTGCAGTGTCACTAGTCTAGACACAGTGTAACCTGACCTAGTGCCTTTTCGCCTGAGAACAGTTTGTGTAGTAGTAGCTGGCCGATACCTAACACGATACATTAGGAGAAACTTGGTAATTCCACGGACAAATCTGCCAATTTGGGTCGAACGACCTGGGGGTTTTACGCGGCACATCAGCAGTTTTTAACCAGCATGGGCCGGATAAATAAGACTAATAGGATTACCCGGACTGGGATAGGCATGGGGAGTAGGGAATGAGGGGCAGTTCCTCACCCCCTCAGTGGCCCATACCAGGGGAGGGGTTTTGAGAGGGGGGTCATGTGATTTAGAAGAACAATGCTGGCAGGTGTCTGGCCCTGATTAAACCTTCATTAGGGCTGGAGCAGGCAGGCCTGTCCCAAGCTCGGGGATTAGGCCCCGACTTTATGGTCAAGAGGTTGTGATGAGTGCTAATGAGCCACCGAGGAGATCAACCTGAGAAATCACCACAGCCTCGGAGGTGGGGACGGACCTCGGAGCCCAGCAAATGGATGTCATGAGCTGGATGATACTGTTTCCATGGCAATACCTATGAAAGGAAGTGTGGCGTTTCACAGATGCTGCTTTATTATTGCTGTTGATTACTGTGAACTGTAGTTCTGGCTGTTGGGTTACGAGAGACACGGTATGTGTTGCATCGCTTTATCGCGACTCTGGAGAGACACTTGTTGCTGCTGTTTGGCTGTTCCATAGAGCGTTAAAGCTAAATGGATCCAGGCGAAGCCACAGCATCTACAGGTTCTTGATAGTCGTTTGATTTGGCCTGAATATGGAACTTTGTACCTTCCTGATATGGTACTACAACTGACCATGTAATATTACCATTTATTACCATGTAATAACTGAATAAGAAATGTTAATTAAGCCATTATCAGTTATTAGCTCACCAGACAAAATAATGAGTCCCCTGTGACTAAAACACACCAACAACAGCTGTGACTAGATTTGGCCTGTACTGGACAAGTTTCTGGATGAAGCCACATCAATGTCCAAACTCTCTTCCATCAAAGAACTGATCAGTTGGTTCCAGATTTGGTGGATGCCTTCCCTGGCCCAATTCCGAGGAGAATTCCCTGTAGGCTGGGATTGTAGCCACTGCTAGTAGACCCGTATGACCGTACGCTTCCATACACCTGCAGATTCAGCTACTTCCTTCACACTATGGTCTTTGGCCACGCCCACATGCTCAGTCCTTCCTTTTAGCCAATCATTAACATCTGCTCTGGAGCCATTTTCCACACATGGGACGAGACATTCCCTGCACTGTAGCACCTCTTCCCAATCTATGGATCCCGTCACTCACACCCCACAGGGATTGATAGCCCCATCGTTCTGCGTGCAGGTAGTCCTGCGCCATGTAGCCGTCTGCCAATGGTGCTGGCACTAACAGGATGACTCATGTCGGGCATCACTCCTCACCGAACTGTGTGGAACTCTTCTTTTTATGAAGAGCATATGAATAAACAGTGTAGTGAGAGTCTGTTAATTCTAAGCAGTGTTGGGAGCGGGGTTGGGGTCAGGGTTGGGCGTTAGGGTGAGGTTTAGTGTTCAGGAAGGTGAATTGAATAGATACTTAGCCAAAAGCAAACGAAATGAGCTGTGCAAAGAAAAGTTAGCTTATTTTTAGGTAACAAGTAGAGTTTCTGTGATCCGGCGTGTGTGCAGACGGGGTAGTGTTGGGCCTTCACCTTGCTCCTGCTAATGGTGTTATGTAAAGACGTCCTCTATTCATTCTCATACAGAGAGCGTGCAGTCAGAAATCTCGTTCTAATCCGACGCTGTGAGGAGAAGGAACGTGATGTCTTGTTGGATTGTAGTCAAAGCAAGGAAGGCTTGGTGTGCATTCAGAGCTGGACCAGCTGCGGAGCGTAAATACATATTCAGCTCTCTAATCAGCCGATTATGTCCCTCAGTGCTCGGTGCCGTTGGATGTTCGCCTGTTTTGCATGCAGGTTAGTCTTTCTTTGGCCTAAGCTGGCACTTGTACTGTATATTGCTCATTACCTTGTATTGTGATGCTGACCTTTGCAGTGCTGATATCTCAGTGGGCTACAGCAGGCTAACACCTCACTAACCAATCATGGCTCTGTTTAATGGTTTCCCTCAGTGTTTTGATGAATCAAGGTATCATTAGAGCTGCCACTAACCTGTCTATCGATTAGCCTGTCGACTGATTAGCCTATTGACTGATTAGTTAATCAATCTTGATTCATTTTCAAGCTATAAAATTAAATGTGCTCAAAATAAAGTCAGAAATTAAACATTTGTCCCATCAAGCCAAACGCACATGTACAGCCATATGAACGATGCCTTGAGTCTGTAGCAACGGACGCAGCAGTTACGTAGTGGAGTTGCAAGACAACTGTTATGCGGGGTGTGAGTGACGGGATCCATAGATTGGGAGGAGGTGCTACAGTGCAGGGAATGTCTCGTCCCATGTGTGGAAAACGCTCCAGAGCAGATGTTAATGATTGGCTAAAAGGAGGGACTGCATGTGGGCGTGGCCAAAGACCATAGTGTGAAGGAAGTAGCTGGATCTGCAGGTGTATGGAAGCGTACGGTCATACGGGTCTACCAGCAGTGGATACAATCCCAGTCTACAGGGAATTCTCCTCGGAACTGTGCCAGGGAAGGCATCCACCAAATCTGGCCCAACTGACCAATCCTTTGAAGAAGAGAGTCTGAACACTGATGTGGCTACATCCAGAAACTTGTCCGGTCCAGGCCGAATCCTATCACAGCTGTTATTGGTGCTGGTGGAGGTACTACACGGTATACGGTACGGTTCAGTCGCAGTTGAGTACTGTGTGTCCGGTGAGCTTATCCAGAGCATCCTTAGTATTAGCATCCTTAGTATTAGCATGACCTCAGTACGTTTCAGCTCCTCTCTCCTCTCTCAGCTCCGTCGCTCTGAAGTCTGATTTTCCTGACTGGAGAGGAACTCCACTCTAAACCTTGAGCTTTATAGACTCCTCGAACTAAGTCTGACGTGCTCTGAAGCACTTTAACTGGAGAGCTCCTTTAGAGCTCAGTGTTTTGCTCGGATGACCAATTTAAGCTTATTAAGTTGGAAATGGAAGAGGACCAGCCAGACCTTCTTCCACCACCATCACATTACTTACAAATTAGGTTCTGTGAAAATAACCCAGGTTACTGGATGAGTCTCGGGCCCTCAGATTATTCGGCCATGTTAGACCCCATGCAGAGTTTAATTCTCGGTGCCATATGCACAATAGCTGTTAACCTAAACATACTGTTAGTCAGTGGGACATCATGGTCACCCGCTGAGCTGGAAGGGGTCTGTGGAAGGAAGGACCCCCTGTTTGTAGAAGGGTTTTACCCATCCGACATAGAGCGACACCAAACCTACATTGTGTGCTTTTATGAGGAGGCAGGTCTAAAATTTTGACTGTGGTCCACACATGCTAGCAGCGCCCACTACTGGATAAGCATCAGATTGCTGAATGTGTATGAGTACATGAGTGGATTTTTAAGCAACGTCCATGTGTTTTACATATAAAAGAAAATGTCCATAATGTCCCTTTATGTAACCATGTAGTATATAGTATGATATATATATATATATATATATATATATATCAATTAAAAAAAATAATAATGTAGCAGCTAAATTCTCCAATCACAGGTCGAAATGTAGGAAATGATTTCACCACTATATCGATTATTACATTAGTTGCCAAAGTTGAAATTTGAAATATTTCATATTATCACACTTTATATATATACATATTGTCACATTACTCATTCTGCCTGTACTGCATCTGGGTTAATAGCACAAAAACGCCTTTATGTGAGCTGAACTGATGATGAATAAGAAGAATACGCGCTGAAATCAGAAACTTACTGCTGAGAATACATATTTATGTTGTGGCAGTCATGGGCTGGAGGTTAAGGAACCAGCCTGGTGGGTTGCCGGTTTGATTCCCCAAACGGACAATAACCACTGAAGTGCGCAAAGGCACCTAACCCCACAGTCGTTCCCCCGGGGGCCGTGGATAGGGCTGCCTATGGCTCAGGGTAAGTGTGCGCACTGCCCTCTAGTGTGTGTGTATGTGGGTTTCACTTCGCGGATGGGTTAAATGACATCAGACATCATTTGGCCATTTATACCAGATGCTATGTATGTATACATACGTATAGCACATCGCCGCTGTCCAAAGAAAAACAAGTATCTCCAAAATGGCAACTTTACAAGAGATGCCAAAAACCTCATTCGATTTTAATGGAAGTCAATGGAACCAGACGTCCTTCCGAGCACTTCTGGGCCATTTCAGTTGGTCCGTTCATCAGGCAAATCTCACAAAGTGTAAACGGCAGCGGCAGTTTTCAAATGATGCACGAAAGTCAAAATGGACAAAAATGGAGATACATGTTTTTCATTGGACAGCCACGATATATACACATGGCTTCTCAGCTGTTGCCTTGCTGTTCCTGTTCCGGTCCCGAGTGAACCGTGGGCCTTGTTTTGGTTGAGCTGCACTGGAGGTGACCTGAGCCCGATTTAGTGTCGGGTTCACCAGTCGGGCTCAGATATCCGGGCCAAGTCAGGTGTATCGGAGTGCTGATGGAGCTAACATTGAGCTCCGTTTTCTCCTTTTCCGTGAAGAGTGCTGTCTAGCTCAGATACCGAATCACCAACGTTAGCTAGCCATTGGATTCTCCAGTTGCGAGCTAGTCATGAACAAGTCATGAACCGATGAACTGACCATTAGTTTCCCTCCCTCTCGCTTTCTCCCTCCCGGCTCCTCTCAGCTCATTTCATGGCTGCTGATCTTCTGATTGATTGTTTAGAAAGACTCCTAATGGTGATCCCCCTGTGCTCTGCAGGGCCAGAGGGGGTTGCCTGAGGCAGGTTTTCCTTTTCAGAGGAGCCGCAAGACAACTAATCTTCACCCAGACATTATATATATAGAATTTATTTCGTGGATGGCCAAAGAGAAACAAGCATCACTGAAAGTGTAACATCAACGAATTTGGATTTGGCATGGACCGCACAAGTTTCTGGATGTAGCCACATCGATGTTCAGACACTCATACATCAAAGAATATGGTGGAGGCCTTCCCTGGCACAATTCCGAGGAGAATTCCCTGTAGACTGGGATTTTAGCCACTGCTGGTGGCTTCCATACACCTGCAGATTCAGCTACTTCCTTCACACTATGGTCTTTGGCCACGCCCACATGCTCAGTCCCTCCTTTTAGCCAATCATTCACATCCGCTTTCAAGTGTTTTCCACACATGGACCGAGACATTCCCTTCACCACCACCTCTTCCCAATCTATGGATCCCGTCACTCACACCCCACATGTATTTATACCCCCATCATCCTCATACAGCGCCATCTGCAGGAGCCTGAAGATACTACCACCTGTAACACAAGGTGACTCATATTGTGTCTGGTGATTTCCCCTTTTCTCAGCCTCACGGTCAGCGAGTGAAGGAGAACCGTGCCGAGTCTGACACTGGTAATTAGCACGAAATCTCCATTAGGCACTGTTTCTCTTTAGCGCTCTTTAGGACTGTGGAGGAGCATCTGCTATTCGAGCAGAAGCACATTTAATACTTGATTTATATTCAGACTTTATTTATTCATTTAGAGTCAGCACATTGTATTTATGCAGAGGGGCCTGGCTGACGTACGCCATCTGATATTCCAGTTCTATTGAATTACCGATATCAGCAAACATCATTGGGTTTGTTCCCCGGAGGTGCCACAGCCATCTGTGGCCATGACTGAATTTCGGGGGGTTGGGATGGATTGCGGTTTGGCTGGGTCTGTTTCACTGTCAAAACAATCATTCCGCTACCCAAACTAGTTTCAGTGGTGAGAATTTTAGCTCGTTTTGAGCAGAACTCGAAAACGCTAGCTGAGTACATGACTAGCAAACGTCGTTAGTTTCCATTCCTAATGACCCACACGGATTTTCGGGCTCTGGGACACATTTACGCCAAAACAATGGGATCTAACTGCTCAGCAAGGATGGATGCGATGGAGGATGGACAGGAATGCGGCATTGTTTCTGCTTTTAAATGCAGGGGTGTGGCTAAAAGAAGGCTCCGCCTACAGACAAGAGCTCTGTGTGTTTCGGTAGTAACATGAAAACAGCATGGATCGTTCTCAAAAGTGCAGTGACACTGACGTTGTGGTGGTGTGTTAGTGTGTGTAGTGCTGGTGTGAGTGGATTAGACACAGCAGTGCTGCTGGACACCTCAGTCTCACAGTCCTGTGGGGCAGTGTACTGTGGGGCAGTGTCCTGTGGGCAGCGTCCTGTGGGGCAGTGTCCTGTGGGGCAGCGTCCTGTGAGGCAGCGTCCTGTGGGCAGTGTCCTGTGGGGCAGCGTCCTGTGGGCAGAGTCCTGTGGGGCAGCGTCCTGTGAGGCAGCGTCCTGTGGGGCAGCGTCCTGTGAGGCAGCGTCCTGTGAGGCAGCGTCCTGTGAGGCAGTGTCCTGTGGGGCAGCGTCCTGTGGGTAGCGTCCTGTGGGCAGCGTCCTGTGGGCAGCCTCCTGTGGGCAGCGTCCTGTGGGCAGCATCCAGTGACCCCTGATGAAGTAGAGGATGACCAACGCTGCACTGTGCAGCAGCAGATGAGCTATCGTCTTTGACTGTCCATCTACAAGGTGGAGCAGCAAGGTAGGAGTGTCTAATAGAGTGGACAGTGAGTGGACACAGTGTCTCAACACTCCACCAGCACTGCTGTGTCTGATCCACTCACACCAGCACCACACACACTAACACACCACCACCACGTCACCCTGTGTGTGTATTTAAGTCACTGTAAGCGGTTCCTCGGCAGAGGTGTGAGGTTCTGGATATCTGGTGCTTGTTAACCACTGAAAGCTCCCCTTAGAGATCCGTCAGTCTCTCTCTGTGCTCCGGGCCGTAATTCAGCCCAGTCTGCGGTTTCTGTCAGATGTTTTTAGAGGGTGGGCCGTGTGTTTGGGTTAACCGTGCACTGTCACTTCTTTCTTTCTTTCCCTTTTCTTGACCTCTTTTTCCCTCTCTCTCTTTCTCTGTCTGAGCAGCTTCCATTTCTCATGGGGATAGAGTAGAAGTGTCTGGTAATCTGAGATGGCATTAACATTGAATAAGACGGAGAGAGGCGTCAGGCTGGCAAATTCATTTCCATACGGCCTACAGAGCTGCTGACTGTAATAAATCAGGAACCAACAGCCACGAAAAGAGTCGGAGAAACAACAGTGTGTGTGTGTGTGTGTGTGTGTGTGTGTGTGTGTGTTGTGTCTGGTTTATGCCATGTTGTGGGGACTAAAACCTGTTTTTGAATTCCTATCACAAGCTTATCCCCACATTGTACAGTTATTACATGTTAAGGTTAGGCTAGGGCTGAAGTAAGGTTAGTGTTAGGGTAAGGTTGGTGTAAGAGGGTGAGAGTTAGTATCAGGTTAGGGTTAGTCATTGAGAGCTTAAGGAAGTTTAGGATTAGAAGTTGAGAGTGAGGATAAGGTTAGTGTTAGAGGGTTTGGGTAGGGTATGGTTAGTGTTAGAGGGTTGGGTAGGGTATGGTTAGTGTTAGAGGGTTCGGGTAGGGTATGGTTAGTGTTAGAGGGTTCGGGTAGGGTAAGGTTAGTGTTAGAGGGTTCGGGTAGGGTATGGTTAGTGTTAGAGGGTTCGGGTAGGGTATGGTTAGTGTTAGAGGGTTCGGGTAGGGTACGGTTAGTGTTAGAGGGTTCGGGTAGGGTATGGTTAGTGTTAGAGGGTGGTCGTGTTAGAGGTGTGGTAGGGTAGTTCCAAGTGTTAGAGGGTTCGGGTAGGGTGTGGTTAGTGTTAGAAGGGTAGGGTACGGTTAGTGTTAGAGGGTTCGGGTAGGGTATGGTTAGTGTTAGAGGGTTCCGGTAAGGTATGGTTAGTGTTAGAGGGTTCGGGTAGGGTATGGTTAGTGTTAGAGGGTTCCGGTAAGGTATGGTTAGTGTTAGAGGGTTCGGGTAGGGGTGTGGGTTAGGTGTTAGAGGGTTCGGGTAGGGTATGGTTAGTGTTAGAGGGTTCCGGTAAGGTATGGTTAGTGTTAGAGGGTTCGGGTAGGGTATGGTTAGTGTTAGAGGGGTAGGGTAGGCTATGGTTAGTGTTAGAGGGTTTGGGTAGGGTATGGTTAGTGTTAGAGGGTTCGGGTAGGGTGTGGTTAGTGTTAGAGGGTTCGGGTAGGGTATGGTTAGTGTTAGAGGGTTCGGGTAGGGTGTGGTTAGTGTTAGATGGTTTGGGTAGGGTATGGTTAGTGTTAGAGGGTTCGGGTAGGGTATGGTTAGTGTTAGGGGGTTCGGGTAGGGTAAGGTTAGTGTTAGAAGGTTCGGGTAGGGTATGGTTAGTGTTAGAGGGTTCGGGTAGGGTATGGTTAGTGTTAGAGGGTTCGGGTAGGGTATGGTTAGTGTTAGAGGGTTCGGGTAGGGTATGGTTAGTGTTAGAGGGTTCGGGTAGGGTGTGGTTAGTGTTAGAGGGTTCCGGTAGGGTATGGTTAGTGTTAGAGGGTTCGGGTAGGCTATGGTTAGTGTTAGATGGTTTGGGTAGGGTATGGTTAGTGTTAGAGGGTTCGGGTAGGGTATGGTTAGTGTTAGGGGGTTCGGAGGGGTCGGGGTTAGTGTTAGAGGGTTCCGGTAGGGTATGGTTAGTGTTAGAGGGTTCGGGTAGGCTATGGTTAGTGTTAGATGGTTTGGGTAGGGTATGGTTAGTGTTAGAGGGTTCGGGTAGGGTATGGTTAGTGTTAGAGGGTTCGGGTAGGGTATGGTTAGTGTTAGAGGGTTTGGGTAGGGTATGGTTAGTGTTAGAGGGTTCGGGTAGGGTATGGTTAGTGTTAGAGGGTTCGGGTAGGGTATGGTTAGTGTTAGAGGGTTCGGGTAGGGTAAGGTTAGTGTTAGAGGGGTTGGGTAGGGTAAGGTTAGTGTTAGAGGGTTCGGGTAGGGTATGGTTAGTGTTAGAGGGTTCGGGTAGGGTAAGGTTAGTGTTAGAGGGGTTGGGTAGGGTAAGGTTAGTGTTAGAGGGTTCGGGTAGGGTACGGTTAGTGTTAGAGGGTTCGGGTAGGGTGTGGTTAGTGTTAGAGGGTTCGGGTAGGGTATGGTTAGTGTTAGAGGGTTCGGGTAGGGTACGGTTAGTGTTAGAGGGTTTGGGTAGGGTATGGTTAGTGTTAGAGGGTTTGGGTAGGGTACGGTTAGTGTTAGAGGGTTTGGGTAGGGTATGGTTAGTGTTAGAGGGTTCGGGTAGGGTAAGGTTAGTGTTAGAGGGTTCGGGTAGGGTATGGTTAGTGTTAGAGGGTTCGGGTAGGGTAAGGTTAGTGTTAGAGGGTTCGGGTAGGGTATGGTTAGTGTTAGAGGGTTCGGGTAGGGTATGGTTAGTGTTAGAGGGTTCGGGTAGGGTATGGTTAGTGTTAGAGGGTTTGGGTAGGGTATGGTTAGTGTTAGAGGGTTCGGGTAGGGTATGGTTAGTGTTAGAGGGTTCGGGTAGGGTATGGTTAGTGTTAGAGGGTTTGGGTAGGGTATGGTTAGTGTTAGAGGGTTTGGGTAGGGTATGGTTAGTGTTAGAGGGTTGGGTAGGGTAAGGTTAGTGTTAGAGGGTTCGGGTAGGGTGTGGTTAGTGTTAGAGGGGTTGGGTGGGGTACGGTTAGTGTTAGAGGGTTTGGGTAGGGTATGGTTAGTGTTAGAGGGTTCGGGTAGGGTATGGTTAGTGTTAGAGGGTTGGGTAGGGTATGGTTAGTGTTAGAGGGTTTGGGTAGGGTATGGTTAGTGTTAGAGGGTTTGGGTAGGGTATGGTTAGTGTTAGAGCGTGAAGGTTAGGGCTAGAGTTTGAAGGTTAGAGGGTGATGGTTAGGGTTAGAGTTTGAAGGTTAAGGTTAGAGTTTGAAGGTTAGAGGGTGATGGTTAGGGTTAGAGTTTGAAGGTTAGGGTTAGAGGGTGAGGGTTAGGTTAAGATTAGGTTTATAGGGTGAGGGAGTGGTTAGAGGGTGAGGGTTAGTCGTGGCTGAGGGTCGGATTAGGATTAGAGGAATGATAATAATAGGAATTATAGGACTCAGAGCTGCTACGACTGATTAGCTGACTAATGGCCTAGGCAAGGGGCGTCCCTGGTGTTTTGGTGATGCGGTGGCTTTGTGTCATTGCGCTCGTCTGTCTGATCTTCAGGAACAGCTCAATACGAAGTTGTGAATGGTGTCTTACTGCTCATGTAAATCTCAATACAGGCCCGCTCGGGAAAATCGATATTCCTTTCCTCTGCGGCCAGCCAGCCCGCAAACAATCAATGAGCGGAGATGATCCGCTTCAGTGGCGGCGTGTCGCCGTACCCCTTAGTCAGAGATCCGTGTGCAAATTGCACGGAGGCTTCGCATCTTGGCGGCGACCTAGAAGGAAAGAACAGCGAGTGTAGACCCAGCAGTTCCAGACAGCCTCCAGCTTCATGTTCTAGATGTTTCACTCGCAGCGCGTCGCATCTTCGGAAGCGTATGAATAATGAATTTCGGGAGATGAAGGATCCGTTTCTTCAAGGGCTTCTCTGAGATTGCCTTTAAGGATCCCAGTAGGTTTGACAACTTGGACATGAGCTGGGTCTAAGTGCGTCCTCCCCTCCAGCATGTTTTTGGAAAGCGTCTCCACGAATCTCCTCCTGGGCCGGAGAGGAAACGGATGACTAGGCATTTACTCTTCAGTTTGTGAGGGACTGCAAATTGGCTGGAGTGATTGTTTGTAGCATTGCGGCCATTTTGGAGCCAGTACAGACACTGCAGAGGAGAGTCTATAAACACCGCAGGGGATTTAGGGCCACCTGTTTGTTTTCAGGGCTCCCTGGATTCTAACCAGCTCGTATGGCGTATGGTGCAACCAGCAGGGTCACTCCAGGTGGAGATGGCTTTGCCAGTACTGATACTCCCACCTTGGATATCAGCTGGTTCCTATATCCAGGCAGTTTGTCGTTCCCGGAACGCCCAGCAGGTCTACGGTCTACAATAGTTCTTGCTGAGTCATTTTGTACATGCATAGGAATCCCCTGGTAGTAACTTCAGGCTCCTACAGATGGCGCTGCACAAGGATGACGGGGCTGTGAATACCCGCAGGGTGTGAGTGACGGGATCCATAGATTGAGAGGAGGTGCTACAGTGCAGGGAATGTCTCGTTCCATGTGTGGAAAATGCTCCAAAGCAGATGTTAATGATTGGCTAAAAGGAGGGACTGCATGTGGGCGTGGCCAAAGACCATAGTGTGAAGGAAGTAGCTGGATCTGCAGGTGTATGGAAGCGTACGGTCCCGGTCTACAGGACATCCTCCCCGGAAATGTGCCAGGGAAGGCATCCCCCAAATCTGGAGTATCTGAACACTGATGTGGCCTACTTCCAGAAACGTGTCCGGTACCGTCGTATGGTAGCTTGCGCTGATATCTGATCCAGCATTTTCTGCTGGCGCTGTTCTGATGGCTATCGGATTGTGCCATCTGTAACTCCAGTGACTCATTGTGAAAGAATTTCCCCAGACACTCCTCAGCTTCCATTTCCTCCTCGTTTGTCCACTCTCTTTGTCCTGCTGTTGTCTTCAGAATGTGTTTTCTTGTAGTCATCTCCTGAGGAAACAACAGTCACCACAGCAACCTCCTGGAGAATGCCTTGATCCTAAGCAGCTGCTCCCATCCAATCACCATTCCCTTCATTCCTCCTTCTTCCGCTATTAACGGTTTTGACTAGACACCTCTAGAGTTGACCTTGCTCTGAGTCCAACACAGAGAGAGCGGATATGGATACTACAGCATGTGCATATAGACGTCCATCTATATGTATACATATGGATACTTTCTCCACAGCCATATAGGATTTTGGGCTAGTTCTGTTCAGTTCTGGACTAGTCTTCCTCCAGGTCAGTAACTTGGAGGGCTTGATAACGTTGGCACCCCACGGACTGTTTACCACTGCTGGTTCACTCTGAGACCACCCAGATGACTGTCCTACCTGTAAAATTATGGGGTGTAGTAATTAAATGGAAACGGTTCTTTGGTTGAGGCGACGGTGAATTTGAACCACAGTGCCTACACTGCGCTGCTGGACAGCCATGATGGCTGTGCCGTGTCCTGGTCATCATTTTGCCAGGGAACGTAACAGCGCTGTCCCGGTATTCCAAGATGACCGTTCCCAGGTTCACTGGGCTGCAGATGTGACTGATTGGCCTGATGAACATTCAGGAGGAGCATTCACACATCTGGACTGGCCCTCTAAGTCCCCAGATTTTAATCCTCTTGGACATCTGTGGGACCCACTAGAACCACCAGTACAACGGCAGGGAAGGCAGCGACCAAATCTGGACCAACTCACCAATTCTTTGATGTAAGAGTGTCTGGACACACTGTGGATACATCCAGAAACTCGTCCAGTCCATGTTCCAAATCCAGCCACAGCTGTTACTGGTGCAGGGGTTACAGGCGATTAGGTACATTTCAGTCTCAGGTGGCTCGTTTTGGTCCAGTGAGCACATATATACATATATACATACATAATGTTGACACTACGTCCCAAACATAACGAGATATTACCGTCACTGGCAATGTTCTGTATGTTGTGGTTCAGTTTGTGATAAATTGTGCAGCAAATGGAGCTGATGGATGTCAGTTATCTACCCGGAAATATATCCAGAGATTCCGACTGGGTCTATAAAACCAAATAAATAATAAATATAAGTACATAAATAAATAAATAAATAAATAAATAAATAAATAAATAAACAAATAAATAAACAAATACATTTAAAAATAGAATAATAGTTATTATAATCAATATTATATTTTTATTTATTTATCATTGTTTTTATAATTTTTATTATTTTTTATTGTTAATTATTATTATATGTTATATTTTATATTATTATAAATAATAATGATAATTATTTACTATAATTATTAGCAATAATAATATAATTATATAATACTATTGTTATTTTTTATACATTTGTTATTATTATTATTAATATTATCATTTATATTATTATTATTATTATTATCACTATTAATATTATTATTATTAATAATAATAATCTTAAAATTAATAATAATAATTTTAAAATTATTATTATTCATAATAATAATAATGATGATGATGATTTTAAAATTAATAATAATAATAATAATAATAATAATAATAATAATAATAATAATAATAATAATAATAATCAGCATGTTGAATCCTCAGAAATGGCCAAAATGCTAATCTGCTACTGAAACAGGTTAGACATGATGATGACGAAAAAGACAAATAAGTGCATGGCTGAGAGAGAGAGAGAGAGAGACAGAGACAGAGACAGAGAGATGGGAAAGAGAGAGAGAGAGAGAGATGGGAGAGAAAAAAAAAGAGAGAGATGGGAGAGAGAGAGAGAGAGAGAGAGAGAGAGAGAGAGACAGAGACAGAGAGATGGGAAAGAAAGAGAGAGATGGGAGAGAGAGAGAGAGAGAGAGAGAGAGAGAGAGAGAGAGAGAGAGAGAGAGAGAGAGAGAGAGAGAGAGAGAGAGAGAGAGAGAAAACACCTGCCCATTCAGAGTGCGTCTGCTGCGGGGGCGAGCTCTCTCCCGAGGGAGAGGCGTTTGACATTTAACTAGTCCAGTCATAAACGGGCCAGAGGAATGCCATTGACATTCATTCCGTCTGGCAGACTTTTTCTCCGGGTGAATTTTGGTCTCCTTGCTGTGCTCTGCCGCGATCCATCAAATCACACCATGCATTTCTGCCTCGTAAAAAAACAGCGGCGTCCTCCTCTGTGTAATAAGCCATAACTCAGCCACCCAAAAAGAACACCAGGAAGAGTCGCAGGCGTAAATCCGCCGTGTCTATAAAGCCTACTAATTATTAAAGTTGTGGGGAAGTTTCTGAAAGTTGATCGATTACAGCGCACTCAGCCCGCTTCCTCATTAATCAGGATTTCCATTATGGATGAGAAGGCGATGGCTGTTGTGCAGAGCCCCTCCTGGTTTCAGCTTCCTCTCTTATCCACATCCATAAACCAGTTTTGCTAAGGACATTCAATATCCCCTGCTTATACGTCACTATAGGACCTAGGTGCCCTTTGCGGTAGTAGTAACTTCAGGCTCCTGCAGATGGCGCTGTATGAAGATGATGGGGCTATAAATACCTGCGGGGTCTAAGTGACGGGATCTATAGATTAGGAAGAGGTGCTACAGTGCAGGGAATGTCTCGTTCCATGTGTGGAAAATGGCTCCAGAGCAGATGTTAATGATTGGCTAAAAGGAGGGACTGCATGTGGGCGTGGCCAAAGACCATAGTGTGAAGGAAGTAGCTGAATCTGCAGGTGTATGGAAGCGTACGGTCATACGGGTCTACCAGCAGTGGATACAATCCCAGTCTACAGGGAATTCTCCTCGGAACTGGGCCAGGGAAGGCATCCACCAAATCTGGACCAACTGACCAATTCTTTGATGTAAGAGTGTCTGAACACTGATGTGGCTACATCCAGAAACTTGTCCAGTCCATGCCAAATCCAGTCCCAGCTGTTGTTGGTGCTCATGGAGGGATTACAGGCTATTAGGAATGTTTCATTAGGAACGTTTAATAAAAGCCCGCAAGTCGAATTAAATTAAATTAAATTAAATTAAATTTCAAAATATTTTAATGATCTTTAAAAAAAATATATAATAATATAATAATAAATAAAACTATTATAATAATAAAAACGTTTATTAAATGTTTATTTATAATAAAAAATGTAAATATAATCAATAATAAAATATAATCAATTATTTTATTGATTATTTACAAGTGTAAATTTCCAATAGAAATAGCCCTAAAAAAGGCCTAAAATAATAATAATAATAATAATAATAATAATAATGTATACATTTAGCTTATCACTATCCATATTAATTATTCAGGTTTAAAAATATTATATAAAATATTATTATTATATAGATATTTAAGGTCTGAATACAGTTTTGGTTGTTTTTTTTGTTTTTTTGTTTTTTAATTGGGCAGCAGTTTTGAACTAATTCAGTACAACACTCCATATAATAACCAGTAATTATTATTTATACCTGTATGATGTGGACGACCTACTAGCTTCACAGTTATATTGATATTAAAACTTGTATATGTATGTGTGCTGGGTCCATATTCCTCCATCACAGGCCACCCCGACCCCCATTACGCTCATAACGCTATGCTAGGCTAACCCTGTGCTAGGCCCACAGAGAGTCCTGCGCTCTTTACCTATTCATTTAATCACTCATGACTGATGACATGGCCTTACCAAAGCTCTCCATCTTCTGGTAATTAAACGTCTGTCTGTGGAAACACACACACACACACCCGCACCCGCACACGCAGACACGCCCTGCCCTTCTATCAGCGACTAGCATCCCTGGTGACCAGGCTAGCGCTGGGTAATTAGCACGCTGAGTGGTTGCGTTGATTGCTTCATTATTTGTGAGATAAGCATCTGTTGGGGGGCGTTTGATTGATGCCATGGCTTTGACATTAATCCACGCTAAAGCCCTTTAATAACAGGAGCCTGAGCCGAGGACAGGACTCAAAGCTCATGCTTTGTTCACCACGCAGCTGAGGAGGTGTGGAGGAGGCCTCGGGCCTGGAGGAGCTTTGGTGGTGACAGAGTTTGATCTCCTTGCATCAGTCCCTCCAACATGGTGTTGAAACGAGGGAGTGTTAAAGAGGTTAACGCATGTTCGAGGGATGAAGAAGCAGCTTTGTGGTGCCTTGGTTGTAGATGGAGGCTAAGACGCTAACAGGGCTCACTGAGCTATGCCTCACCTGCTAATCTCATACAGCTGTAGTCAGCAGTGTAGCTGTAGTCAGTATGAGAGTGGGGATGGTACAGATCAGCGGCCTCCAGGTGTTTAAATGCGGTTTTGCGATGTCATGTTTAGCAGAGGTGAGCGAAAGCCTTGGTTGTTGAAGTTGTAGAGGTTCCTAATGGTGTCCTGTGATAGTCCATCCCATGCAGCTTGAACATCCTCACACAGTTCCTGCAGATGGTGCGGTAGGGGTGGAGGTGGAGGGACACCAGGCCTTCTGGACGTGTGACAACAGACCGTTCATCTTGGTGCTGACCACGGTGCCTCCACACACGGATTCGTTGGGCGTCTCCACCAAGACTAAAGCGGGACTCGTCACTGAAGATGACCCGCTGCCATTCTGAGTCACTCCATGACAGTCTGGTACGACACCACTGCAGTCTTTGGTGACGGTGACGTGGTGTTAAGGACAGTCGTGGTAACGGGCTGTGTGCATGTAGTCCTGGGTCATGCTGGCACTAACAGGATGACTCATGGTGGGCATCACTGCTCACCTCTCTCTTGTGGATCCCTCTTGTAGATCTCTCTTGTGGATCCCTCTTGTGAATCTCTCTTGTGGATCTCTCTTGTGGATCTCTCTTGTGAATCTCTCTTGTGGATCTCTCTTGTGGATCCCTCTTGTGGATCTCTCTTGTGAATCTCTCTTGTGGATCCCTCTTGTGGATCCCTCTTGTGGATCCCTCTTGTGAATCTCTCTTGTGGATCCCTCTTGTGGATCTCTCTTGTGGATCTCTCTTGTGGATCTCTCTTGTGGATCCCTCTTGTGGATCCTTCTTGTGAATCTCTCTTGTGGATCCCTCTTGTGGATCCCTCTTGTGGATCTCTCTTGTGGATCCCTCTTGTGAATCTCTCTTGTGGATCCCTCTTATGGATCTCTCTTGTGAATCTCTCTTGTGGATCCCTCTTGTGGATCCCTCTTGTGAATCTCTCTTGTGAATCTCTCTTGTGAATCTCTCTTGTGGATCCCTCTTGTGGATCTCTCTTGTGGATCTCTCTTGTGAATCTCTCTTGTGAATCTCTCTTGTGAATCTCTCTTGTGGATCCCTCTTGTGAATCTCTCTTGTGGATCCCTCTTATGGATCTCTCTTGTGAATCTCTCTTGTGGATCCCTCTTGTGGATCCCTCTTGTGGATCCCTCTTATGGATCTCTCTTGTGAATCTCTCTTGTGGACCCTCTTGTGAATCTCTCTTGTGGATCCCTCTTATGGATCTCTCTTGTGAATCTCTCTTGTGGATCCCTCTTGTGAATCCCTCTTGTGGATCTCTCTTGTGGATCCCTCTTGTGGATCTCTCTTGTGGATCCCTCTTGTGGATCCCTCTTGTGGATCTCTCTTGTGGATCAGTAGATGGCGGTCAGGTAATAAAGGATGAATCACAGCTGGATAGCAGTATGGAGAGTAATGCCATGCTAATCTCACGGAGGGGATTTGTCCTGATTGGGATTTGTTTGCTGAATGGAATAGAGGGTATTAGTGCCGCATAGCAGAATCTATTTTGGGTTTGCTGTGCATATCCAGTGATCTATAGCCCACACTAGCGGCAGTATTGATTTCCAGGTTAAGTGCTGGGTAACATTGATCAGCCATAATGTGAGAAACGCCTCCTTGCTGCCACAGTCATTGTACAACCTATTAACTCCACTTAGTGACCCCCACAAGACCACCACAGTCAGGCATCATGTGTGGGTGGTGGGTCATTCTCAGCACTGCAGTGACACTGATGTGGTGTTAGTGTGTGTCGTGCTGGTGTGGGTGGATCAGACACATCAGTGCTGCTGGGGACAGTGAGTGTGTCCACTCTATTAGACACTCCTACCTTGCTGCTCCACCTTGTAGATGGACAGTCAAAGACGATAGCTCGTCTACTGCTGCACAGTGCAGTGTTGGTCATCCTCTAGTCCTTCATGAGTGGTCACAGGACGCTGCCCACAAGACCCTGCCCACAGGATACTCCCCTCAGGACGCTGCCCTCAGTAAGCTGCCCTTAGGACACTGCCCACAGGATGCTGCCCTCAGGGCACTGCCCACAGGATGCTGCCCTCAGGGCACTGTCCACAGGATGCTGCCCTTAGGGTGCTGCCCACAGGACACTGTTGTGCTGGATAGTTTTGGTTGGTGGATGATTCTCAGTCCACCAGTGACAGGTATTTAAATCTACTCGTGAGAAGATATTTCTCTGATGGTGGTACATCTTTCAGAGAAAGGCCTCAGGTACAAGTACGCATCCAGCTGATGGTTAGCTGTAGTTTTATCTCATTAGCTTAGCTACTGAAGATACTGTCCCCCAACTCATCTGACCCACAGAGCTGTCACCCATACACTGTACCAACCGCTGCTGACTAGTGTAGGCCCTCACCCCACAAACAAGGTAGGAAGACAAGACTGGAATTGTTACCTGTGGTAGATCCCTGAAACCACTTAGTGTCAATATGGATGGAACCCAATGTCCTCTCCAAATTGCGCTCCTTGGTTCCTCGTTTGGCTACGCCTACTACCCAAACTGTAGTTTGTCATGACGTAGTTACCCCTTATTTCTATTTAAGAAATAAAGCGCTTTAGCTTCCGCCCCCTCACATCCTAGTAAGTAATAACAGAACACAGGTCTATTACATACACTGACAAGCCAAAAGTCAGGGGGCAGGAACGGGTACAGTGTAGGATGCCATCTAGCTCTAGTGCAGCATCTCACCGGATGTGGATGGAAGACGTCTGCAGGGCTGTTGAGCCATCTCGTCTGGAGAGCCACTCGCATGTCCATGGTGTTTGTAGGTGCAGGATCTTGGGTTTGAATGGATCTCCTTATCCACACACCATTGGTTGGACCTCTCCAGAATGCTTCTTGAACCAGTTCTGGAGAACTGGTGCCCGATGTAGGGCTCATCATTCGGGGGGTGCGTGACTTCAAATGGTCACCAAGCAGTGAAACATAGCAGGCAACTGTCCATAACGTGTTTAGGCGGACCATTGGACCCAACCTATGCCATTACAGCACAACCGAGTCTTGTTGAAACCTGGGCACTAAAATTAGGAAGAGTATAGAATACGACCTCTTGAGATTGGGCAGTAATATCCGGTACTGAGAGTGTGGACACATGCCTTGCCGGACCTCCAGTCATCTTCCTCAATAACAGCTTCCAGTCTGATTTAATCCGTATTGACCCCACCTTCTCAAGAACCTGCTACGACCTAGAGATAAACCCCACGCTCTTTCTCTTACATACGCACACACACAGCGCTGGGAAGCACCGATATGAATCAGATGTGCTTGCATATTACGTGAGGCTGCACGTTATTCGAGGCCTGGGTAAATTTTACCCCGTCCCTCAGGAGGCCTGAGTCAGCGTGCATCTCTGGCCGCGCCGGCTGGTGCTTTTATCTAATAAAGTGGCTCACTCTGCACTCCGGTGAAAGGTCATCACTACGATGCGTGGTCCAGAGTTTGTGCAGGGAAAGGGCAGATTCCGTATCGGGGGCCAACGAGTGACGCCGTCACCGGCGGCGGTTAATTGCATGGCTTACGCTGAGGAGATCCAGGTACATGGTGCGTCTCAGAGGAGATATTAAGAGATAAACTTTATTATAATTTGCAGGTTTATTATTTTCTGCTCTTTCTTCTACATCATATCAGCTTCACATCAGCTGTGTGAGAATTTCACCCCTAATGGACCAATAAGAACACTCCTGTAGAGTTACCACTGGGTGATGTTTTACTGATGTTGAATTGCCGTTGGTGAAGCCTAGATCCTAGATCCACCCGAGTTTCCAAAGTTGTCTATTTATGGTCATTTCTTGCTCCGAGATTAGATCACATGAGGTATTCCGGCCATTAGTGGGGAATTCCAGTGAAATTCCAGTGAATTTGGGCAGGATAAAGTGGTCAAGATGTAAACAGAGTAATTTAGAGTGGGTTCGGTGGAAAACTTACCGAGTTACAGTGATGGTGAATGGAACCAGACGTCCGCCTCTACAAAGCTCCATCACAGAAAGTTGTTATATGAAATGGTTATGAATATGCTGCCTGATGTCTAAAACATCGTTTATGACTGTTTTGATCTTCTTTATGGAAATTGGTCATATTCGTCATATACTCACATTATAATTAGGTGCCAAGTCTTGATTCTGATATGCTGAGGCGTAATTCGGAGGTACTAAATCGTAATTACAAGATACTAAGTCGTAATCCTGAGATGCTAAGGCATAATTTTAAGATGTAAATTCATAATTTGGCGGTACTAAGTCTTACCTTACTAAGTCTTATAAGTCACAATATAACAAGATGCTAAGTCGAAATCCTGAGATGCTAATTCAAAATTACATACAAAGTGAAATACGAGATTGTAAGTCATAATAAGATGCTAAGCCATAATAATGAGATGCTAAGTCATACTTATGAGACACTAAGTCATAAGGAGATACTAAGTCTTAATTATGAGACACTAAGTCATACGTTTGAGGTTCTAAGTCATAATAAGAATATAAGACTTAATTATGAGACACTAGGTCATAATCATGAGATATGTCATAATTATGAGACACTAAGTCATAATGAGATGCTAAGTCTTAATTATGAGACACTAAGTCATGTGGAGATGCTAAGTCATAGCAAGATACTAAGTCATATGTATGAGACACTATGTAATTATGAGATAGTAAGTCATATGTATGAAACACTATGTAATTATGAGATACTAAGTCATATGTATAAGACACTATGTGATAATGAGATGCTAAGTCTTAATTATGAGATACTAAGTCATGCGTTTGAGGTTCTAAGTCATAATAAGAATATAAGACATAATTATGAGACACTAGGTCATAATGAGATGCTAAGTCTTAATTATGAGACACTAAGTCATGTGGAGATGCTAAGTCATAACGAGATACTAAGTCATATGTATGAGACACTATGTAATTATGAGATACTAAGTCATATGTAGAGACACTATGTAATTATGAGATACTAAGTCATACGTATGAGACACTGTAATTATGAGATACTAAGTCATATGTAGAGACACTATGTAATTATGAGATACTAAGTCATACGTTTAAGACACTATGTAATTATGAGATACTAAGTCATATGTAGAGACACTATGTAATTATGAGATACTAAGTCATATGTAGAGACACTATGTAATTATGAGATACTAAGTCTGGACGTCCCATGAAACGACACTGTAATTATGAGATACTAAGTCATATGAAGAGACACTATGTAATTATGAGATACTAAGTCATATGTAGAGACAGTATGTAATTATGAGATACTAAGTCATACGTATGAGACACTGTAATTATGAGATACTAAGTCATATGTAGAGACAGTATGTAATTATGAGACACTAAGTCATATGTATGAGACAGTATGTAATTATGAGATACTAAGTCATATGTATGAGACACTGTATTCCTTTTTTGGTGGAAATGAGCTTCTCTAGTCTCCTGTCTGGATGTCCATGAAACGCAAGGTTCCCTCTCGCACTAACTGCAGCGCCTCTCCTCGTGTATTACAGCACGTACAAGAATAATCTCCTGTTGACCTACAAAAGCGAAACTGAACTGAGACAGCACTGAACTGAAACTCAGTTTCCTGGCATCAACTAATCACAGACCAAGCTTTCGGGATGTATACAAGTCCGTACAGTCCATATGCCAGCTATTCCTTCACTATTCCTGCACTCCTGGATCGTGGGGGTGCTGAAGCCTATTCCAGTTCTCAATTGGGTGGAAGGTGGGTAACACCCTGTATAGGCTGCCAGTGCTTCACAGGTAGGGTGGGCACTTTCATAAGCCCAAAAGGACATCATTAAGGGCGGGGGTGGGTCGGGGGTTGCGGGGGGCTCTGGCACTATACTAGAACAGGATTCAAATCATAACCTAACCTATTGGGTGGAATGGATAAATCAGCAGAGTAACAAATTCCATATACTACCTATGGCTGGTACAGTGGGTAGTGCTGTCGCCCCATGGCAAGAAGGACCTGGGTTAGGTTCCTGGCTGGGCCTCTGGGGACCTCTTACACTCTCTCTCTCTCTCTCTCTCTCTCTCTCTCCCTCTCTCTCCCTCTTTCTTTTCCCCTTTCTCTCTCTCTCTCTCTCCCTCTCTCTCCCTCTCTCTCTTTCTCCCCCTCTCCTTCTCTCTCCCTCTCTTTTCTCCTTTCTCTCTCTCTTTCCCTCTCTCTTCCTTTCTCTCTCTCTCTCTCTCTCTCTCTCTCTCTCTCTCTTTCTTCCTCTCTCTTTTCTCCCCCTCTCCTTCTCTCTCCCTCTCTTTTCCCCTTTCTCTCTCTCTCTCCCTCTCTCTCCCTCTTTCTTTTCCCCTTTCTCTCTCTCTCTCCCTCTATCTTCCTCTCTCTTTCTCCCCCTCTCCTTCTCTCTCTCTCTCCCTCTCTCTTTCTCCCCCTCTCCTTCTCTCTCCCTCTCTTTTCCCCTTTCTCCCTCTCTCTTCCTCTCTTCCTCTCTCTCTCTCTCTCTCTCTCTTCCCCTCTTCCTCTCTCCCTCTCCCTCTCTCTTCATCTCTCTCTCTCTCTCTCTCTCTCTCTCTCTCTCTCTCTCTCTCTCTCTCTCTCTCTCTCTCTCTCTCTCTCTCTCTCTCTCTCTCTCTCTCTGTCTCTCTCTGTCTCTCTCTCTGTCCTTCTCTCTCTTCTCCTCATGCTGTTTCTTTGCGTTTCTCCAGCTGTGTCCATCAGCTCCTGAGCGTTAAACTTAAGGAAGCTCTTCACAATGCCTGAAATTCCTGCCTTTGTCCGAGTGTCAGGGGTCCGTGTCGCGAGGCAAAATTAGCAGTCTTCGTAACGTGTGTGTTTTCCTCTTCCTATAGCTCCGTGTGTGTGTGAGGGAATGACGCTACAGCTCTAGAAAAGCAGGAAGTGTATGTGCGTGTTGGGAAGTTCATTACTGCGTAAAATCTTTTTTTGCTGCTGTACAGAGCTGACGTCCCCCATCCCATTTGGCTGAAACCTTAATAATCGCTTTTCTGCATCTAAACGAAGACCTTCAAAGTAACTGGCTCCACCATGGTGATGATGGGATGATAGGACCTGGTGTTATAACTTGTTATATGCGCTTTATAATACCTTAATAAGATCAATGACCAAAAAATTAGTCACCTAGTGTATTTAAGGTGGTAGTATCTTCAGGTTCCAGCAGATGGCGCTGCACAAGGATGACGGGGCTATAAATCCCTGTGGGGTGTGAGTAATGGGATCCATAGATTGGGAAGAGGTGGTACGGTGCAGGGAATGTCTCGTTCCATGTGTGGAAAATGGCTCCAGAGCAGATGTTAATGATTGGCTAAAAGGAGGGACTGCGTGTGGGCGTGGCCAAAGACCATAGTGTGAAGGAAGTAGCTGAATCTGCAGGTGTATGGAAACGTACGGTCATACGGGTCTACCAGCAGTGGATAAAATCCCAGTCTACAGGGAATTCTCCTCGGAGCTGTACCAGGGATCCAGCAATCTTGACCAACTCCTTGATGTAAGAGTGTCTGAACAGTGATGTAGCCTACATCCAGAAAGTTGCCAACTGCAATGCCAACTTTTCAGGCATGTCTAGATTTGATTCTTGGATCCAGCTTGTGAGCTGTGACTTGACCGAACGGTTGTTTGGAGGGCGGAAAGCCATGTCACCTGCGTAGCTACGTAGCTATTGACACCTACATTGTACATGCAGGTAGATTGGTGATGTCGGGACGCACAAATCTGGGACCAGAGAAATCTGGTGTGTGGGGAATTGGGTGGTGCACGGTGGTACCGTGGGCCAGGGTTTGATCCTGGGTGGAGCGTCAATGGTCCTTTCTGTTCGGAGTTGGCATGTTCATGAATTTGTCGACCACATTTCACCCTTCCATGATGGGAACCCACCCCATACACAAACAGCAGGAGGCATGGACTTGCCCAGAGTGTTGGGTAGCCCTATTATTGACACCCGGGGAGTCAGATCAGATGTGGTCAGCTAATCCAACCGACGACCCTCAAGCCACGAGGTCGGTTCCCTAACCTGATTTGGACTGTGCCTTGTAATAAACAGAAGTATGTATTACACATGAGGACTTCTATTTAAGGCTATGTATAATCTCCTCCGAGTGTGAGGCGAGTGTGAGGAGAGGTGTGTTCTGGTCGATGCTAATTAGTGTGCCGGAAGCTGTCGTGATTTCTTAGCGATGTTAGCCTCGTAGCTCCGGTGCTGCACTAACAAAGCAAACGTGGGGCTCGTAACGTGTCCCGGCCTATCAACATAATGATCATCAGCAGGGGAAAATTAGCACTGCTTCAGGACTCCTCGCCAAAATCCTTATCTGCTATCTGCCCTGCAGAAGCCGACCCTCGGAAGCTTGGTATTCCACAGCAGCTGGAACAATGCAGTGACTCATGTTTTTCACAGAAGCACAACATAAGCCTCCCTTGTTTATCAGCCGCCATTGTTTTTCGACTGAGCGTTTTTTCAGAACCCTCTTGTGAATAGACGGTCCAACACTGCCCCACTAAGTATACTAACACTGGAGGGACTCATTGTTTTGGCAGGTTGTTTTGGACTTCAGTAAACGGCTGGTGTCGCGTGTTTTTCCGAAGATGCTTAGAGCACGGTTCCGAGGCGCTGCTAAATCCAGGTTTTGAAACGGATGATGGCTATATGATGGACTAACCATGAAATGTGATGTTCAGGTGGTGTATTAATTACATGGAAATGGGTTCTATGGTTGAGGTGACTGTAAATTTGAACCACAGTGCGGAAACTGAGCTGCTGTACATTTACATTTCTGGCATTTAGCTGACGCTCTTATCCAGAGCACCTTACAAGGTTAATCATATTACAGGTAGGCCAATGTAGGGTTAGGAGTCTTGCCCAAGGACTCTTATTGGTGTAGCACAGCATCACCCAGACCGGGATTCGAACACCAGTCTCCCACATGTGGTGGTGGCTACTTGGTGGGTAGTGGTGTTATCTGCTGAGCTACACCAACCACGGAATCTCATGGTCATCTTACAGAGGACCATGAGATTCCTATCTCGCTATTCCAGGATGATAGTTCTCGCGCTCACAGGGCTGCAAATGTGACTGATTGGCCTGATGGAGGAGCATTCACACATCTGGTCTGGCCCACTAAATCCCCAGATTTGAGTCCTCCTGAAAGTCTGGGGGACGACCTGGAATAACCAGTAAAACGCCAGGGACGGCATCCACCAAATCTGGACCAACTGACCAGTTCTTTGATTCGAGAGTGTCTGAACATTGAAATGGCCTACACCCAGAAACCTGTCCAGTACATGCCAAATCCAGCCACGACTATCCCTGTCCCTGGGATGTTTCAGTCACAAGGGCAGTTAAGAGCAGTTGTCGTAACGGTCAGCTTGCATGTAGTCCTGCGTCGTGCAACAGTCTTCCAATGGGGCTGGATGTTGGGTCACTTGGCGCATGCCGGACAATTCGTCAGTGCTCTCTCTCCGTGGTTCATGTAGGTCTCCCAGATCCTTCATGATGCTGATACGTGCCGTTTTCAATCCTCTCCCGCCAACAGCGTGCTATGGTAGTATCTGCACGACCGGCATGGCACACAATATGTCGAATTTGATCCTCCCGCTTCCCGGAGCCCTATGATTTCCCACCTCTCCAACTTCTCCAACTGCTCTAACTGCCTTCGAACTCTTCCCTGAGGCATTCGTCACTTGCACAGGATGCTACCAACACTACCGCACAAGCCAGAATGGAGAGCACACCCAACAGGACGACGGTACATAGCTGTCAGGTACAGCGATAAGGCCATCCTCGCTTACACCACATGCACGGCAGAGCATGAATGTAGATATGCATGCGTGTGTATGTATATAAACCTGTAGGATTTTATTAATTGTGCACGATCCTGTTTCTTCTGTCCCTCAGCAACCGCATTGTTAGCGACGTTTGAGAGCGAGCAGGCCTAGCGCGTGCATGCTCCAATTTCTGGCTCTTTAATGATGTTTGGTTTTGCCTTTATGCATTCGGAGGGGAAATTACACTCCAGCAGAAGCCGGATGAAATTGACTCGTTTCATCAGTGCCTGTGCCTATTAGAGAAGGCCTTGTGAACGGCGGCTCCGCCGTGCCGGATCCTGCAAACAGAGTCATAACCCCGCTCACCTGCAACCCTCAGGGAAGCTGCTTATCACTGCTGATTTGTTCCATACATTATTATGCCTGTAAGACACCCTGAGGGCAACTCCACAAACCCACCCCACCCCCCCACTCCCTATCCATTTTCACATGATATGAATCATTCATAAGACTTCTTACTTCTGTAATTTGCTCCCGGGAGTTTAACCCTTTCGGTGGTGCTGGCTAATGGGCCGGTTTGCTATGCTATCATAGCATGGCGAAGTCCTGATTGGAGTCCTTGAACGCTGTTAGCCTTTCAGTGAGGGGCAGCAGAATCTCAGGGGGCTATTAATTGCAAACCAGACGAGCATTACTGTGTGGATTTCATTGCAATGGCATCCGTTTATCTTGGTTTCTGAGAAACACAAAGACTATTCCATCAGTGCCTAGGGTTGCCACCTTTCAGAAATGAAAATAAAGGACGGGGGCGGGGTTGGGGGCGTGGTCATGTGTGAGTGACGTGTTTAAAATACGGAATATTTGTGATCATCATATTTAAAAAATATGTGATCGTTTATGAGTCATAAAAGATGATCATAAACAGACTATCGGACGGGTGAAACTGAACCAGTGCCTGAGCCTAAATGTGGTAGGTGTCATGGCGTGAAATATGGGTACTGAATTGGTGGCCAGTCTTCATTAAACTGCACATTGCATCAGTTTAGAGCAGAGTGTGAAGGTCTGCAGTTAGCAGGTGAGACTGCACCCTACTTAGCAAGATGCTCAAAATACTGCACTATTGCACAGCAGCATTATGGGGACATACCAGAGTTCAAAAGAGGACAGATTGTTGGTGCACGTCTTTGCTGGCGCATCTGTGACCAAGACAGCAAGTCTTTGTGATGTATCAAGAGCCACGTATCCAGGGTAATGTTAGCATACCACCAAGAAGGACGAACCTCCACCCAACATCACGTAGTGACCTTCATGCCACTATCCTGCAAGAAGAATGGCCAGAAACTCCCTCTGACCACTGTGCAGGACGCAGTATATGTCATTCCCAAGACCAACTGACGCTGTATTGGCCACAAAAGGAGGCCCTACACCATACTAATAAATGATTGTGGTCTAAAACCAGGTGTTTCAGTTTCATTGTCCAACCCCTGTATATTGGACATTTACGGAAATAGGGAACAAATGCGTCCCATATTGGTTTAATACGGGACGCAACATTTAATTGCCAAATAAAGGACGATTCCGTATTTTACGGGACGGGTGGCAACCCTATCAGTGCCTGAGCCTCAGTGGTGTAGGTACCTAGTACTGAATTGTTGAATTAGGCCATTAAACTGTTTTTCATCGTTTATGTGTGCCGGATTTTTGGGCCAGGTCTGCGCTCATGGCTCGATGACGCACTGGAGCCCTACTTAGCAAGATGACCCCTAAACACTAGGGCACTATTGCATCAGCTAGGTCCCCAGTGGCTACAAAGCATGCTTACCTCTTTTCCACCAACAAAGTGCCAGTGCTTGTGCCTGTGCTGGTGCCGGTTCCCAGGCTCTTCTGAACCCATTAAGAACAGGCCTCTATTTCCCACTGGTTGGAGATATGTAGAGTATGTATCCGGAGGTGGGCCGTCTTAAGTCTGGAAGCCGAAGTCGGTGGACAACCCATAAAAACAACATGGCGGAACATGTTCTTCATGGGCAGACTTTGCTTCACCATATACCTCACCATCCAGAACCAACTCCTCCATCCTTTGTGCTCAGCCCAGAGGGATTATCATAGACAGCGATTACACGCAAGACTCGTAGTCTTGATCCGCTGTCGCTCAAACTGTTAAAACACACCTGTGGCGCTAGAAGGCGAACAAAGCTGAGGTTAGCTTGGTATTCACTAGCTTACTGTTTGTTTTTCTTCATCAGCACTTTTCTGACCGACAAGCCTGACAGCTGATACACAAAGATGTGACTTAATAGCAAGAAACACCCAAAAAACCCACAGACTATATTGAGTATCTGCAGAGGGCTAGTTTAGCTTTGCCAGTAGGTGCTAATATTAGCTTGGTTAGCTAGCTAGCTAACATTAGAGCCCACTGGCACCGAACTTTGTTTTTCTTAGTTGGTGTAAGAACTGCAGACACCTCCTTCTCATTCTCATCTCAAGGAAAGCTCTAGAATGATAACTGTGTAGTTTATTTGTTAGCACACCTAGCTAACGTTAGCTCCCATTGGCAAGCGCCAAACTGGCTTTGTGGACCCTTGACTAGACTGTGGGGTTTATAGGGTGTTTCTTGCTATGAACCCACATCTTCATGTTCCGGTTGTTACCGGTTTTATGTGCTATCCAGCTAAAGCGTATACAGCTAGCCTTAGGTCCACCTTAGCTAGATAGCTAGCCGTAGCTAGATATCTTCACCAGCCCTTTTCTGACACAAAGATGTTACTCCACAGCAAGAAACACCCTAAAACCCCACAGACTATATCAAGTATCTTTGGCAGTAGGTGCTAATGTTAGCTAGGCTAGCTAGAGGCCACTGCTACCAAACTATATCTACTGCAGACTCTCACCTTCTCTTTCTCATCACAGTGAAAGCTCTAGAATGATAACTGAGTAGTTTATTTGTTAGCACACCTAGCTAACGTTAGCTCCCATTGGCAAACGCCAAACTGGCCCTTTGTGGACCCTTGACTAGACTGTGGGTTTTATAGGGTGCTACTTGCTATAAACCCACATCTTCATGTTCCGGTTGTTACCGGTTTTATGTGCTATCCAGCTAAAGCGTATACAGCTAGCCTTAGGTCCACCTTAGCTAGATAGCTAGCCGTAGCTAGATATCTTCACCAGCCCTTTTCTGACACAAAGATGTTACTCCACGGCAAGAAACACCCTAAAACCCCACAGACTATATCAAGTATCTTAGGCAGTAGGTGCTAATGTTAGCTAGGCTAGCTAGAGGCCACTGCTACCAAACTATATCAACTGCAGACTCTCACCTTCTCTTTCCCATCACAAGGGAAGCGCTAAATTGATAACTGAGTAGTTTATTTGACTTTATTTGATCAATTTAAGTAACGAGAGCCTTAGCCAGTGCAGTACAGGCCCATCAGTGCCGAATCTCCAGAACCCAAAAAAGTGGTATTTGGGCCAGGGCCTATTTGAATTAGCTAGCGAAATTAGCTAGCGAGAATGCAGATATCTGGGCCTGTAGTGCGCAGAACTCTTGCTGCGTGACGCCAAACTGGCCCTTTGTGGAGACCCTTGACTAGACTGTGGGTTTTATAAGGTGTTTCCTATAAACCCACATATTTTGTTTTATCTGCTGCATCGTAAATCGTGGAGCAGTTACAGTGTTGCTTATACATTTGCATCACTCACCCTGAAGATATATAAGGTGCATGTCAGCCTAGACTGTCTTCTGAATACGTCACAGCCCAGGGCAACCAATCACGACAAAGGTCATTTACATATTTACATATACAGCATAGTCCACGCCCTGAAAAGTCAGGATAATGGCCATGTACAAATGAATTATTACATATCCTACATACATAAACTCCATAAGCATGTAGGAAATGGGCCTTTCTTTCTACTCGGCTCATATTACATGTATGAATATGCTCATATGCTGCGTATCTGTAATAGCGGTGAGATCAGTGGCTCTGCGAGCTGGTTTTATTGCGTACTGGGAGGAGAGAGATGGATGTTTGTTGACAGCTTCCCTGCTGGCGTTTCAGCACTGCTGTGTCATGTTCCCGCACCAGCCGCCACCACACCGTTTATCTCCATTTACCCAGAATGCCTTGGGACCTTTATGCCACCACCCCCCTCCCCTCCACCCTATCGCCTCCATGTGTATCTGGGGCTGAAAATGCATCTGCTTCGGTCATCTGGCCAATCAGAGGAGAGGCAGAGCTGGGGAGGCAGATGCTGATAGATTGTTGGATGGGGAACTCACCCCTCTCCTGTGGCATTTTCAGAGTTATGCACACCCCCTGCACTGCCTCCCCTTCTCCCCCACCCTCACCCAGCAGCCCCCGCTCACACGTTACTGATTATGCGATATGAAACAACCTTGAGTCAGAGGTGGCCAATTCAATATACTGGCACCTGGACGCAATCTGGACTCAGTGTTTGCCAGACTCGCTTATGCTGTGATAATAGCCGAACGGCGGGACTCTGCATCAGGCCCAGGCGATGCGATTTTTCGGCCAATGAAATCAGGCGATATTAAAAACCGGCTATTACTGATATATGTAAATGAGCACTTGTGTGATTTAGTTGGTCAGCTGATCAGCCATAGCATTAAAACTACCTCAATGTACCTACACTCCTTTAGCTCCACTGACCATACAGGACACTCTGTAGGTGTACAGGTCCAGACTGTAGTCCATCTGTTTCTCTGTGTACTTAATTGCCCTGGTCTTCAATGGTCAGGACCCCCACAGGACCACCACAGAGCAGATATGATGTGGGTGGTGGATTATTCTCAGCACTGCAGTGACACTGCTGTGGTGGTAGTGTGTTAGTGTGTGTGGTGCTGGTGTGAGTGGATCAGACACAGCAGTGCTGCTGGACACGTCAGTGTTACTTGCAGGACTGAGAATCGTCCACCTACCAAAACTATCCAGCCAACAGCGTTCTGTGGGCAGCGTCCTGTGGGCAGTGTCCTGCAGGCAGGGTCCTGCAGGCAGGGTCCTGTGGGCAGTGTCCTGTGGGCAGCGTCCTGTGGGGCAGCGTCCTGTGGGCAGCGTCCTGTGGGCAGCGTCCTGTGACCACTGATGAAGAACTAGAGGATGACCAACACTGCACTGTGCAGCAGCAGATGAGCTATCGTCTCTGACTGTCCATCTACAAGGTGGACCAGCAAGGCAGGAGTGTCTAATGGAGTGGACAGTGAGTGAATAGTATTTGGACATCAGAGCAAAGGTGAGATAAAAAAAAAAACATTGATTAAAAAATTGAATAAGTAAATTATAAATTGTGTTTTTTATTATTATTATTATTATTATTATTATTATTATTATGTTGGCCCTTAAAAAGGTCTTTATTTAAATTTCAAGGGTCCATATGATGGAAAGTCACAACTGCCAACTACACACTGTTAGTATGCGAGTGCACCGTATGCACATGTCCTCCAGCGCACTATATCCGCCATCTTACCTGTGTCCTTTGACCTGGAGCTCCGCTGCCGTCACATAACACTGGCAAACCCCATTCTTTAAAAGCCAAAAGTCGGCAAACCTTTACCATCTGTTTACTACAGTAGCGTTTGTTGTGGTTAGTTTCGCGCTGAGCACTTCCGCATGGAGGCAGCGTCGAGTAGGCGATCGCAGAAAACGCATGAGGAAATGATTCACTTGTAAACAGCTGGCTTCCTGCTCCTGTGTGGAAACATGGGAGCTACAGAGCCGTACTGTGTAGTATGGAAGTGCGCAGTTTCGGATGCAGCCGGAAGTATCTGCAGAGGGCCGGTTTAGCTTTGCCAGTAAGTGCTAATGTTAGCTAGGTTAGCTAGCTACCTAATATTACAGCCCACTGGCACCGGACCTTGCGTTCTGTCATTGGTGTAAGAATGGTAACTAAGCTAGTCAGCTGCAGACATCTCCTCTTCTCTTTGGAGATGGTCTTATAACCTTTATCATTAACATGCTGGTCTATAATTCTCTTTCTAATGTCCCGAGACAGCTCTTTCCTTTGCTTCCTCTGGTCCATGTGGAGTGTGGTACACAGCTTGTCACCAAACAGCACAGTGACTACCTGTAGCCCTCTATATAGGCCCACTGACTGATTACAGGACTGTAGGCACCTGTGATGCTAATTAGTGAACACACCTTGATTTAGCATGGCCCTTGGGTCACATTGTTCAGGGGTACCATCATTTCTGTCCGGGCCTGTTCCAGGAGTTTATTTGTTTATTAGTCATTTGTTCATTTCCATAGAGTTTTTATTTATTATTACTTCTGTCAGATTGAAGTTATTTCTGTTACCATTGTGGGTTTTTCTTTCATTAACCGAGGGGTACCAACAGTTTTGTCCGTGTGTGTTATTTGATCCATTCAAGTAATGAACGACTCACCCAGTGCAGTACAGGCTACGACCTGGACGTGAAAGTTGCTACGTCATGGCTTAACAAGCAGACTTATATTAACTACCTCCCACCAACACAAAGCTTTGAATATTCGTTTTTGATCGGTCCTGAATCTCCAGAGCCCAAAAACTCGTATTTGGGCCGTCCGTAATTGGGCCACAAATTAGCTAGCGAAAATGCAAAAGCCTGGGCCTGTAGAGCGCAGAACTCCTGGGCTGTTTAGATCTAGGCCCTGCTGAGGAGGGATAGCGCAGGGATCATATAAAACATTCCTTGAAGGTTCCATCATAACACTAATAGGAAGAACCCTCAGAGGGCTGTTAGTTAGTCCAGTCTGTAGATCATCAAGGGTCTGTTTTATAATTTAATGCCTTGGAGGAGCTACCCAACTCTTTTAAGCATGGTGTTTATAAAGTAGCAGATAAAGCTAGACGGCCAAACATCCCCCCTATGATGGCATTTCAGAGGAGAGATGGAAGAGAAAGCAAAGACTCTGTGGCATCAGAGCGATGGGATAAAAGGAGAGGGGCGTGATTTGATGAAAGGATGCTGAGTGGGACCAACAGAACGAGGGATGTGAGGATATTTCTCATAGGCCAAAGCTGTTGAGGCCTCTTGTAGCGTCTGTAGACCACCTCTGCCACTCTGTCTGAACTTCCATAGCGAGTTCTTAAGGATCTTATCTGATGGTACATCTCATAGTGGATGTATCTCCCCCAGAACTTCAGTGGTATCTCAGACGGCACTTCTTTAAAGGGTCTCCAAAGGTTGCTCTTCCTGGCATTCTGGCTTAATATGAATATATAATAAATATGACTTAGCATCTCATAATTACGACTTAGCGTCTCATAATTACGACTTAGCATCTCATAATTATGACTTAGCATCTCATAATTATGATTTACTTTCTCATAATTATGACTTACTATCTCAATAATGATTTATTATCTTGTAATTATGACTTACTATCTCATAATTATGACTTAGCATCTCATAATTACGACTTAGCATCTCATAATTATGACTTAGCATCTCATAATTATGATTTACTTTCTCATAATTATGACTTAGCATCTCATAATTACGACTTAGCATCTCATAATTACGACTTAGCATCTCATAATTACGACTTAGCATCTCATAATTATGATTTACTTTCTCATAATTATGACTTAGCATCTCATAATTACGACTTAGCATCTCATAATTACGACTTAACATCTCATAATTATGATTTACTTTCTCATAATTATGACTTACTATCTCAGTTATGATTTATTATCTTGTAATTATGACTTACTGTCTCATAACTGATTTACTTTCTCATTATTATGACTTAGCATCTCATAATTACGACTTAGCATCTCATAATTACGACTTAGCATCTCATAATTACGACTTAGCATCTCATAATTATGATTAGCAATCCCTGATAGCTTTGGATAGCGGACCATAATTATGACTTACTATCTTAATTATGATTTTTTATCTTGTAATTTTCACGGTTACTCGTCTCACAATTATGATTTTTACTTTCTCAAATCCACAAGACTTAGGAACACCCTGACTTAGCATCTCATCACATGGCAGACACACAAACATACACCATTATGTTTACACCCAGTGGGACACAGAGAGAACCCTGGTCACCCGCCCTGGGACTCAAACTCAGGCCTTTCAATGTGGTACCATGCTGCCCACCTCAGAGATCAGAACTGCACTGAAGGTTGAAGGCCCAGTTTTCTCCCGTTAGCTTGTTCCCAGCTAGCATGCGGGTGTGGCCCACATCTGGCAAAGCTATGGCACTGCTGGCCCACTGTCTGCACTGGCAACCTGCAGTGGACCACACATTTGAAACATACATGTGGCCCACCTGTCCCAGATCAGATCTGGTCCACATCTGGCACAGATATGATAGAGTTGCCTACCTTTGGCTGGGGCATGGCCATACTCAGGCATGTATGTGACCCACATCTTGCAACCGGTAGCAGTCTGCACAAGTGCTGTCAATCCATGCGGCAGGTGGGCCAGATGAAAATGGGTAACGTGGGCCAAATTTGGGCCAGAACATTGAGCTATCTGGGTTGCGAGACCAGTCACTTATGCTAACTCAGAAGCGGCTACGCATTAGGGCTGGCCATTCAAGGCTATTAAAGTCACATTAGCACATTAGCACATTAGCGTTGGGGTAAACACAGCTGTTGCGTAGGATGCGGCAGAACTGTAATCATTTAAACGGCTCAGCTGGAGTCCTCAAGTGTCCTTTGAATTCAGATTAAAAGTTGATTTAGTCTAGCATAACTGGCTAAAGCCTTGGTTCCAGTGCTCACAAGAGGCTAATGCTAGCAAAGCAGGCTTATTCATAGACTTCCTTTTCTATCTTACGTTTCTCCATCGCCAAAATATGGTCTTGGAGCAGTCCTGGTTTGAAAATCGATCTATTGAGGCCTTCCAGCTCCGGACACTGACCACAGATCAATCTCTAAACAGGGCTGAGATCAACATGGAGACCCAGTCAGCATTATGGATGTGTATCGGGTGTATCTGGATCTTTTCCTGACATTCCCTACCTACTTCTCTCTCGCCCCAACACTCCAGCAGCCGGAACCCACTGTGTTATTAATGGCCGGGTGTCATTTGTTAGAATTCAGGAAGGCTTTAATACTAAGTAGATATGGATGTGGAAATGAACACGAAACTGACTTTCCCGACCGCGGCCTCCTCCTCTCCTGGGAGTCGGCAGTCATGCCGTTTCATCCCTCCAACACGCTCCTTTTCTTATCTTTCTTTATTGTCCTTGTTTATTTTTAATGTGCCCGTGGGCAGCCAGCGAGCCTGCCTGTTAAAGAGAACCCTCCCCTCCGCGATCAAAGACCATGCTGAATATGAGATGCGTGGAGGCCATTCTGTATGTGACAGTGAAGCTATCTAACGGGATTTCAGCTGCGGTGTGTCACCGTTATTGTGTCTCCCCCCGGGGTGTTTGCGAGTTGATACAGGGACCCTAACCTTTGCTCAGCTCCCTGGTTGCCTTGCCGATGCACCTTCTTTATGGTGAGCGTACCGCAGGTAGTATTAAGATTCAGCAAGGTTCCCCCAAGTCTGGGTGAGCTGACGGTGGGATGTAGGTCATTGTGTAGGTTGTTTGTGACTGTGGTAGCTTAATGGACCATCAACAGCCAGTAAATAAAAACCCTCCCCATTTTATTCCAGGCAGGCGTTTGGATTATAGTGATAGTGTTACACTCATCATCAAAAGAACAGCTGCACCCAGAGGGAGGTGTGGGGGTGCGGTGGTGTTGGGAAGGAAGATAAAGGTGACCAGAATCAATAACTGATGATAAATTTAGACTGATATGATCAATATTTATTGAGCTACACATACAAAAGTCTGTCTCTCAGTATGGCGTCGGGCCGCCGTGTTCGCTAACCCAACACGCCAGACGTCTCTGTATGGAGCTGAAGAGGTTCCTAATGGTGTCCTGTGATAATCCATCCCATGCAGCTTGAACATCCTCACACAGTTCCTGCAGATGGTGCGGTAGGGGTGGAGGTGGAGGGACACCAGGCCTTCTGGACGTGTGACAACAAACCGTCCATCTCGGTGCTGACCACGGTGCCTCCACACACGGATTCGTTGGGCGTCTCCACCAAGACTAAAGCGGGACTCGTCACTGAAGATGACCCGCTGCCATTCTGAGTCACTCCATGACAGTCTGGTACGACACCACTGCAGTCTTTGGTGATGGTGACGTGGTGTTAAGGACAGTCGTGGTAACGGTCTGTGTGCATGTAGTCCTGCGTGGTGCAGCCGTCTGCCAATGGTGCTGCACTAACAGGACGACTCATGGAGGACACCACTGCTCGCTGGATGTCTGTAATGGTGGCTGTTGGGTCAGTCAGGTACAGAGATAAGGCCTGTCCTTGCTTACGTCACATGTGCAGAATCAAACTACATTGGCCTGTCTCATGGTGTGAACCCCACCCACCATGTTTCATTCCTGTGGGTTGATTCCTTCTGGGTGAAACAGTGTGCAGCAGGCTTTGAGGTAGGTTATTTCTGGTCTGAAAATGATGTTTCAGGGGTCTTACCCAATCAGCAGCAGTCTCTGAGATTGAACCCTGACCTCTCCTGACCATGGGGGGGGGCTGCCGGTTACGATACGCCTGTCCTTTTGATGTTAAGCCTTTTAAGCGTCTAATAAAAGAGCGCGACCCGCAGATAACAGCCGTGACAAGTCTTGTAAAAGCGAAGCGAATTCAGGTGACAACTCGGGTTTGCTTTATCTCTGCTGGGCGTTGAGAAGTCGTTCTGACAAGCATGGCTGTATTGTGTTAGAGCAGTTATATAATATAACCATATAGGGACCACCCTAGATATTTATTTACACACATGCCACACGGAAGCTGTCTTACGTCATGCTGCAGTCAGGACAAAACCTTCTGTGTCCAAACAGGTCTCTATACAGAGTCAGTGAGTCAGATGACATGTGTATGATTCAAGTTTCACATTCGGCCACACGTTAGCAAGGATGGGCCTTATCTCTGTACCTGACTGACCCAACACCGACCATTACAGACATCCAGTGAGCAGTGGTGTCCTCCATGAGTCGTCCTGTTAGTGCAGCACCATTGGCAGACGGCTGCACCACGCAGGACTACATGCACACAGACCGTTACCACGCCTGTCCTTAACACCACGTCACCGTCACCAAAGACTGCAGTGGTGTCGTACCAGACTGTCATGGAGTGACTCAGAATGGCAGCGGGTCATCTTCAGTGATGAGTCCCGCTTTAGTCTTGGTGGAGACGCCCAACGAATCCGTGTGTGGAGGCACCGTGGTCAGCGCCAAGATGAACGGTTTGTCGTCACACGTCCAGAAGGCCTGGTGTCCCTCCACCTCCACCCCTACCGCACCATCTGCAGGAACTGTGTGAGGATGTTCAAGCTGCATGGGATGGATTATCACAGGACTCCATTAGGAACCTCTACAGCTCCATACCGAGACGTCTGGCGTGTTGGGTTAGCAAACACGGCGGCCCGACGCCATACTGAGAGACAGACTTCTGTATGTGTAGCTCAATAAATATTGATCATATCAGTCTAAATTTATCATCAGTTATTGATCCTGGTCACCTTTATCTTCCTTCCCAACAGCACTGCTACGTTGTGCGTCTGCTTGTATACAGCCCTGCTCATTCAGTCTTTCAGTTCTTTCAGTAAAGTGTAGGAAATGGCTCCTTCAGACAAGAGGAAGGTCACGTTTGACTGGGCGAGGGTGAATTACGTTGTGCCTACACGGGCTGTTTGATGGGTGCGCGTATGTGTTAGAGATTTGGGTTCCATTCACAAACACTGGTAACAGCCAGGCACTACCTCACTGTGCTCCTGTCAGTCACTCACGCCTCTTTATCCCATCAGAGAAGCTGTGGCGTGTGTGTGATGGTCCGCCACTGTGGATCCTCGCTGCCTGTCAGCTCCTCCGCATTTCTATTTATGCTCAGTCACTCTACTCTAGCCACTGCGCTGCTAGCAACTCAATCCATACAGTGCCCACTGAACATGCTGCAGCAGTGGATGCTGTATTTCCATCTGTTCCAATTAAGCCACCTTACACAGCATTAAAGAGCCAGCGTAGGTTTTACATCACAAAAATTATATTTAATATCTCTGGAAATAAATCAGAGAAACCCCAGTTTCTTCTTAAATCAGCATCTCCACATGTACAGCAGGTTCTCAGTGAGGAACCGAGGTTGGGTTCTAGCTTAACTGGCAGATACAGTGAGCGTCTGGTTCATAAGAACAAGGTCCAGCAGCAAACACACAGGACAACACAGCTACAGACTGGCAGAGGGCCAAACCCACTCTCTACTGACCATGATGAGCGCCACCTCATTCCAATGTCCCTTACCCACCGTAAGATGACCTCGAGTGACCTACAGAGAGACGGGCGAGCGGTGGCTGGGGTGAAACGCACAGCGAGCATGGTTCTAAAAACAGGCTTCTGGAGGTCATTAGTGATTTTCTAAATAAACAGATCTAATACAATATCTGATCTGGAGTTTGGGAGACATGCTTCCAGTAGTGTAGAGAATAAAACAGAACCAACACAAACCCAGAACCTGTACAGTTAGAGACACTGATCCGTAACAGGTGGGCTCTTACAGTTTTCCAGAGCTGTAAATGAAATGTCGGATTGCAATGATATTTGAAGGTAGATAAATGTTACTGGGATAAATGAATTTCGACTGATATGGGCAGTGTTTTTTGAGCTACAGATACAGAAGTAACGTCCTACAGTATAGCACTGAGCAAACTGGTCTGCTTATGGTGCCACACCATACTATATATATATATATATATATATATATATATATATATATATATATATATATATATATAGTAACCTAAAAGGTCATTGGTTGCCTTCTGGTCACACAGGACAGCAACATTTCCCCTTAGCTAGGCTATTAGCTAGCAAGCCATACTTTGTACTACAAGCCATTCTAAAGAATCACAGCGTTCAGAAACTTTCTGAGGACTCCCTTAGTTGTGTTGTTGATTCTACTGTAGGTCTGAAGTCTGTAAAGGTGCATGAGGGGTTATGAATATCCGTTCTTCCATAATGCTTCCTCTCGGACTGGCTGCCAAGCAACCCCAATGTATAATACACCCACCGCCATGCTTCACAGCTAGCAAGGTGTTCTTTTCATCACATGCTGCTCCTTTATTCCTCCAAACACTGCATCATTCTTCCTTTTATCATTTCACATCACTTACTTCCAAAACGTCTTCGCCTGTTCCAGCTAAATCTCCATGTGCCCCTTGCTGTGATCTGGTGGTTTGGCTAAGAAACAGTTCAGTCTGAGAGTTTCCAGGGCCTTCCAGATCCCGTCCGGACTTCTATAGTTACGCCTCTGTTCCTGAATGACATTACAGACTTTGGAAGTGGTGGGCTGGAGCTTTGGTGTCCCTCTAGAACCTGGTTTTCAGGCCTCCGTTAGCTTCCTTTTCAGATCCTCAGCGACCGCCCTGGAGGAGATCTTGGTTGTGGCTTGTTAGAGTGAGCTTGGAAGGATCTGAGGACCTGTGGCACTCTGGAATTGTCCTCAGCGGACAGTTCTTGACCTGTCTAACCAATCCTAAGGAATCAGTTAAGGCCGAACAAGCCAGATAACGGCGTGCTGGCATTTCCGGATTTTGTTTACTACTTTCTTCCTTCAAAAAACATCCGATTTTTCTGATTTGTTCGTGGAATATTCGGTGTAGCGTTGCCAGTAGGATACATATTTGAACACACACAGATTGAGGCCCGGAAACTTGACTGAGCTGCTTCAGTCGGCGCCATTTCACCCACGTTGCACGCACAGACTTCAAGCATCCGACGTTCATAGCTACAGGCACATGCATCATACCGCACGCATTTGCACACGCTTTATCCCGTTTGCTGCGCTTTGTGACACCAATCCCCTCTCAAAGACCCACGCAGCTCGCTGACGACGACTTTGAATAGCTCCGAATGATTTGCATGAGCGGCGTCTGCGTGTCAGCCACATCTGTTCCTCCGGTGTTCCTTCAAGCTTCCTGAGCTTCAGTGAGCGTCCCGGTTCGAGGAACTGACACGTTACCGAGAGCTATGCTTTATCTGTTGCGATGGAGCTGAGGAAAACGTTTCCCCCGTCCTGACGGAGCATCTTTTAACACCAGTCTGTTTCAAGCCGCTGTCTCGTTTCGGGATAACCCGAGGAAGAGGCTTTGACGTTCTTGCAGGAGCAATGAAAGGCATGCTGGGAAGCTAATGCGTGTTTAATGGCCTGGTGCAGAGCCCTGCAGCCGTGCGAGCCCGGTGCAGCCACGGTGCTGATTGATGACCCGTCTGGCGGGGACCGGCGAGAGTGACGCAGCAAGGCTGGGCACTGCAACTCTCACAGCGACTGCAACTCATCCTGCCATCCAGGCCCTGCGGAGACACCGGCATGACTCAGCAACTTACTGCACCGCTCTGGTGGCGTATATGGTGGCGTCTCATTCACAGTCATGTCCTATCCAAGACATGCTTAGCATCCTGGTTCTGCACTGGAGCTACACTGTACTGGCAAAAGTATTCACTCCCCCCATCCAAATCTTTGAGTTCAGGTGTTCCAATCACTTCCATGTCTACAGGTGCATCAATAACTGATGATAAATGTAGACTGATATGATCAATATTTATTGAGCTACACATACAGAAGTCTGTCTCTCAGTATGGTGTCGGGCCGCCGTGTTCGCTAACCCAACATGCCAGACGTCTCGGTATGGAGCTGTAGAGGTTCCTAATGGTGTCCTGTGATAATCCATCCCATGCAGCTTGAACATCCTCACACAGTTCCTGCAGATCTTGGTGCTGACCACAGTGCTTCCACACATGGATTCCCTGGTGGTCTCCACCAAGACTAAAGCGGGACTCATCACTGAAGATGACCCGCTGCCATTCTAAGTCACTCCATGACAGTCTGGTTCCAAGTAGGGCTACGCTGACTGTTACAATGACTGTCCTTAACACCACGTCAACGTCACCAAAGACTGCACTGGTTTCGTACCAGACTGTCATGGAGTGCATCCCATGCAGCTTGAACATTCTCACACAGTTCCTGCACCTCAGGACACCTCAGGATGAATCTGGAGCAATGTACATCCAACTGCTGTGACAATGTGCAACCAAAGCTGCTCTGGGAATACGGGGAAGTGACCAATAGCATCTCCTCCGGGAATGCCCCAGTGTTAGGTTCAGCCCAGGTCATGCGGTGCCACCAGGGTAGTCTCTTTAAGATTAGTGTGTGATGGTGTCATGCATGCGAACATGTGTACATCTCCTCAGAGAAGACAGGACGTCTTTATGAATGGCCTACGGGCAGGACGTTGGGGTCAGGACCTTCTCCAGTAGGTGACATGTGCTTGGCATCTTCAGGTGAGGCAGGTGGTTTGAAGTTTATAGGCTCGGAGAGATGGTGGACACGCACTCCCCTCGGCCACACGTCAGCTCGGTGGATCAGCAGAAGCAGAAGGTTATCAAAATCTGCAGCTTGCGAAACATTCCACACGCTCGATCACGATCCTGTTAGAGGGCCCCTCCGCACACCACAACAGGAAACACATGTACATCAGTGCTTCTCTCCTCTTACCGCACACCTTATCGACCACCAGTGCTGATCAACATTAGAGCCCCACGGCATCAAAGCACCGAACCAAAGAAGCTAATCCAGCCTCTCTCAGAGCCGCCCTCAGTCTTCACAGAAGCCCCTCGGGATGAATTAGACGCCCCCCAAGCCCCCAAAAGCTAACCTTCCTCTATTATGTAATGCCGCTCCTCTGCCGGCACCACTGGGAATCGCTTTTATCTTTTCATCCTTAAAGTCCTCGCAGCTTTTCTAACGGCCTTTCAGCCGCTCCTCATAAATAGCGAAGCCCTTCGGCATGCAGCGTTCACAACGAGGCTGTTAACACGGCGTGGCATTAACACCTTTTTCATTTATTCATTATCTATTCATAAATCTGTCTCTCCTTTTGCAGGATGGCTTCTATCTTTGCCGTCAATAGCCGGAAATAGCGTATCTCCATACACAGACCCTAACGGAAACCCACCCAAAACTCTGGACGTCTGCATAATTCAATCGTTGACATGCAAATGTAAATGACAGTCAGCCATAGTGGTCTGAGGGGTTCTGCAGACATAGGCGTAGGAGCTGGGTGGGTGGGACGTATCCAATCCGATCTGATCCGATACTAAAAACAGTTGGAACCGAAAAAATAAATAAATAAGAAAAACACTGTGGCTTTTATTTTGAAAGCGCCACCCTGACAGGAAGTTAGGCTGCGTCTTCCTTTAGGTTTTGTTAAGGCTTCCCATGACACCTACATTCTCCATTTCTGTTGATTTTTAGTTTTATGAATCATTTGAACGCAGCAGCTGCCGTTCACGTCCTGTGTCAATTTCGTGAGAATCGGTCCAGTAGAAATAGTAGAGATAGCTCAGTGGATAACACCACCACCCGCCTAGTAGCCACCACCACACGTGGGAGACTGGGGTTCGTATCCCAATCTGGGTGACTATGCTGTGCTACACCAATAAGAGTCCTTGGGCAAGACTCCTAACACTACATTGGCCTACCTGTGATGTGATTAACCTTGTAAGTCGCTCTGGATAAGAGCGTCAGCTAAATGCCGTAAATGTAAATGTAGAAATGGGCCAGAACTGCTCAGGAAAAGATCCGGTTCCATTGACTTACATTAAAGTTAAAGTAGGTTTTTGGCTGCTCCTGTAAAGTTACCATTTTGGAAGTACTTGTGTTTCTACGTACTGCAGCTATATGGCCTTTTTGCTTGGACGTGTGGTTTGTGTACAGTTGAAGCTAATTTACAGTTTCCCCCATGAATGTGGTGAAAACGTTTGTGCACCTAGTTAATGTCACCATGATAGAGGTCCAACAGATAGCACAGTAACCACTAGCAACCACCTGGAATGCCGTTGCGACCACCTAGCAAGGTTATGCTATGTAACATGCACTTTTTTCACAAAAAGTTTTCTCGTTTTTCTCTTTATTTGTTCCCGGATTTTGTCTGGTATCATATCGCATGGTCGGTTAAGGTATCGACACCCTTCCAACTCCGGAACGTCGGGACTAATCAGGAATGTCATGCTCATTTACATCTTTTTGTATGGAATGGTACACTTTTATACAATAATCATTAAATTCACAGCAATGAACTGGGTTCAAAAGTGGACCCACATGGTATAGTGCACCATCGTAATATGTTGGGTATCATTGCAACCACCTAATATCACCCTAGCAACCACCTGGAACGTGTACTAATGAAGTCGACCAACCACAGTAGGCAACAGCCTGTGGAGCATTCATGGCTACTATAACTGTTGGTATCATGAAGATACAGAGTATATGCATTATGTATCTGTACCTACACTCATTGGCCACTTTACTGGAAACACCTACCATATAGGTGCATTGGTAGATACTGTTACCTACTGTAGTCCATCTGTTGCTGCACAGTCGATCGGTGCAGTCCACCCCATCCGTCAATGCAAAGGGACCACCATGGGACCACTGCTGAGCAATGATAGCCATTTAGCTTATAAAGCACAGTGGAGATGCTGGAATGTTCGAAATGCCCGATGTCACCGCCACTGCAACCCAGCTAACAGTGCTGTGGTCAGAAACTGGGCTACAGCAGTAGCACAGTCCGTAGGCCATATAACTGGGTTTCCGATAAAGTGGCCAGTACGTATACACTGTGGTTTGAAACCCACCACAACACTGCTGCACCTGATAGACTCATACCAGGGTAGCACACAGTTACATGGTACTACCAGGTTGACGTCACACTATCTGAATGCTATCTGGTTAGCGGTGGTCCCAAAGTGGTCTGTTTCTGTTGACGGATGGGGTAGAGGGTAATACTCCTGAGGCTGTAAACATGAATAACTCATAACTTGATGGTTTTGACTGTTTTGGTGGTCTCTGATTTGGGTGCCTTATCGAGTACGTAGAGCCACTCCTTGTAAAGTGTATTCCTTTCACTGTGGTGGGTCCAGAAGCTTCTGAGGTCTCATGGCTCTTCGCCAGCCACTCACAGAGCCGACACTGGCATAAAACAGCCCCGGTATTCCTCTGGGCAGTGTCCCAATGGAGAGCCACTCACACCTTTATTCCATTACACTCCGCGGACTGACCTTGGGCCAGCCCGAGCCCTCGGCCTCCCACGGCAACTGTTTAAAGCTGCCACCTCGCCGCAGACCGGGGACGGGTCCAACACCTAAAGCTGTGAACACGCACACACATGCACACACTGCCTCCAGCACAGCGGCCAGTTAGGGAGGGCTTGTCTTTGGCGATCCCATCTCGGTGGCTCCGTATGCAGATAGCTGGTGCTTTTTAAGTCTGATTGCTTTCCGTCTGGATAATAGTTCGCACAGTTGTCATCGTGAGGAGATTTGAGTATAATGTTCTGTTAGTGTTGCCATGGTGACAGGAAGCGGGGTCTCTGCGTGGATCAGTTGCCATGCAGTGATTTGTCATGTAGCGGATAAAGACAGGGCATGCAAACTCCACATCACGAAATGATCTGTGTCTCTATAAAAGGGTCCATGTCCTGCATGTCCTGCATGTCCTTACATTCTGTGGTGTGCTTGTGGGCTGAAACAGCTGAGGCGCATTGTGTCATGAACATTCACTGACCTCTCTGTGTGCCTTGCAATGAAACAGGCTGGTTTAGTTACTATACCTTTAAGACGAATGGGCGGAGCTTAACGACTGGATGTTGATACATGGAAATGTACAGCAAGGTCAAAACAGGCAGCTGAGTTTGCATATATGGTTTACATGCAGTCCTCAGATCATACATGCTGCACTATGTGGCCAAAAGTATGTGGACACCTTGCCATAACATGTATTGTTCCAAAACCACAGCATTGATTCCTAGTTGGTAGAGACAGGCCCAGGTATTGGACTATTCAGATATCCGTTGGGTGGATGTTCGGATGTCACCTGATGAATAAGGTGAAAACGTTCATGTACTGGTTGATGTCATAATGACAGAGGTCCATTATTAGCAGCTACCCAGTAACCTTGACAAATATCACATCAACCACTAGCAACCACCAGGAACACTACTGCAACCAGCTAAGCTGTGCGACCTGCACTTTTTTTTTATAAATAGGGTCCAATATGGACCCATAGTAACCATAGTAACCATAGTAATTATGTGGGGTACATCTATATTGTGGGGTACAACCACTAGGAATAATACTGCAACCAGCTAAGCTGTGCGACTTGCACTTTTTTATCAATAGGGTCCAATATGGACCCTATATGTAACCATAGTAACCATAGTAACCATAGTAATTATGTGGGGTACAACTAAATTTATATTGTAGGCTCTTTATGAGGGCAAACTGAAAAACAGTGTAGCGTTCGGGGTTCTCGATCTTGGCGAGGAGTAACTGCTCTTCTGCTCTACTCTGGAAAACCCACCACTCCACCCGCATACGAATGAACTTAAAGCTGGCCACCAGTGACGTTTCTTCTCTTTATAAACGTGTTAATATTGTATCAAATTATAACTTTTAATTGCTTTGTGAACATGTGGAAATACAGACCTATCTCAGCTCGACCACCTGACATCCAACCTTACGCTAACATGGCGCTAGGTGGCACATCTACCAGAGCAGCTGAAAACGGTGTCCACCATACTGTACCTTCACTAGGGCCTCAATATGTGCTCTTCGTATCTTGAGTTAGAACTCCATACATGTAATATACCCTAGCATGCTGCTAAGAGAGGCTAGCGGGCTTGCTAGGCCAATCAAAGCCACACAGTGAGTGCTGGCAGCGCTCTGTAAGGAAATGATGATGGACTATGATGGACAAAAATGAGTCCCCTTGGGTGTTTAAGGTTTTAGTAACTTCAGGCTCCTGCAGGTGGCGCTGCATGAGGACGATGGGGTATAAATACCTGTGGGGTGTGAGTGACGGGATCCATAGATTGGAAGGAGGTGCTACAGTGCAGGGAATGTCTCGTTCCATGGCTCCAGAGCAGATGTTAATGATTGGCTAGAAGGAGGGACTGCATGTGGGCGTGGCCAAAGACCATAGTGTGAAAGAAGTAGCTGAACCTGCTGGTGTATGGAAGCGTACGGTCATACGGGTCCAGCTGCGCCATTCTTTGATGCGAGAGCGCCTGAACGCTCCCCATGCTGTTCCTGTTAGCCTTTAATCCCTCTCTGTCCTCCCTGTGCACTGTGACTGATGTGTCTGCCTCCCCTGGCCTCACCTAGCAGGTGAACATGAGTCACAGCCGACTCCCTTCCCACACACTCACTTAATCACTCACTGCTGTGCCGTGTAGCCCACATTCATGGCGAGCGGCTGAAGGTCTCTGGTGCAGGTGGCGACCCTGAAGTGTCCCGCCATGAGCTAATGATGTTACACGCGCACACGTGCTAATGGAGCCGAGAGCTGCGCTAGTCATGATGCTGATTGCGGTGGATGATAATTGAGGTATAAGGGTCCGTTTTGATGGGGAATTGGGGGAACATGCAGCATGATCGTTCGTCTGCTTGATTATGAGACGAAGCAGAAATACACTATACCAGTTTTTGCTTCCCAGTGCCGGTACTGATCCGGAGGTCCTGAGGGATCAGCTGCTACCGGACAATGGCCATGTTAAAATGTCATACGTCCAAATGTCATAAGTGGACTTCACTGTTTGACTCTTTGAACAGCCGGGCCTCACTTTAAGCAATGTGGTTGACCGTTTTGTGTGTTGTTGCCCACAGAGAACCATGAGCACTGTGGAGGACGAGCCGGACCACATGATACCATGAAGAGAAGCCTGAAGGTCCTGCCCAACCAGCTGCTGAGTACGTTACTCAAACAATCACATTTCATATAGCTTTACTGCTTATGCTATCATTTGTTGAAAAGCCGCATCACTACATTGAGCATGTCCAGCTAAAGGCCAACTCAGGGTTGCACCTGTGCACCTACCTATCATGATACCAATACGCTGTGCAGTATAGTGTACTGTCATATTAGTAGTATAGTGACAAAATTGGTTGGTGTAGCATAGTGGGTTACACCTCTGCCCTCTGTGCTGCAGACTGGGGTTTGATTGCTCACCTGGGTAACTACACTATACCAATAGGAGTCCCTGGGCAAGACTCGGAATGCTACCTTAGCCTGCTTGTGTAAATATAATCTGGAAGTTGCTCTGGATAAAAGAATAACCTTCCCAAGTTGCCGAACTAATAAGTTCCTCGGACAGAAAATGGTGGTAGTAACTTCAGGCTCCTGCAGATGGCGCTGTATGAGGATGACGGGGCTATAAATCCCTGCGGGGTGTGAGTGACGGGATCCATAGATTGGGAAGAGGTGCTACAGTGCAGGGAATGTCTCGTTCCATGTGTGGAAACGCTCCAGAGCAGATTTTAATGATTGGCTAAGAGTGACTGCATTTGGGCGTGCCAGAGACCAGCATCGTACATCAGTACATGCAGTTTGGTGGCTAACGGGCAAAGGAGCAGTATGGTATGGATGGGGAGTGAAACGAATGGGCCTTTTTAGGAGTTTTCAGAAAAATGTTAGTCAGGAGGGAGAAAAGAGGGATGGATATATGACACATAGAGGAGTGCGGGTCAGTATGGCCTGTGGATTAGAGCCTGGTGATCTGCCCAGGGAGTACATGCAGTTTGGTGGTTGTAGGTCATAGGAAACAATAGGGTTTGATAGAGTCTGTCGTTTCAGTAGTGCAATTACGGTGGCCGAGAAGTCTCAAAACACAAGCATCAAAATAAGACCGCTTGCGAACTATTAACCGAACGCGCCGCAAACACTGTTTCCGAGGGACACTGAAAGTGGACGGACCCATTCGAGAGCATCCAGGTCCACGCAGCCCGCTCTCGAATGGGTCCGTCCACTTTCAGTGTCCCTCGGAAACACCTCCGTTGTGTTTTGAGGCTTTCTGCATGTGTTTGGAAGCTGCATGTGTTTTCAGTGTTTGCTGAGCGTTTGAGACTTTGCAGCGCGGTCGGTTGATGGTTTGCGAGCGCTCTCATTTTGATGCTTGTGTTTTCAGATCTTGCAGCGCATTTGGCTAATGTTGTGCAAGTCGTGTCATTTTGATGCTTGTGTTTTGAGACTTCGCAGCTCATTCTTAACTTGCAGTGCGTTGGGCTTTCTCGGCCACCGTATGCAATAGATGATCAAGCACTTTCCACGCCATGCATTCTTAAAGGGAAAATATTTGGGATTTAAGGAAGTGTTTCCAGGAAACTTAAGTTGTGAGGGAGGAACGAGGGTGGATAAATGACACATAGAGGAGCGAGGGAAAGTAGGTCTGTGGATGAGAGGTTGGGGATCTGCCCTGAGTGAGTAGGTGCAGTTTGGTGGCTGTAGGTTATAGGAAACAATAGGGTTTGAATAGGGGGGGGTGAATGGGACTCTATGGCAGGAACGAGGGATGGAGAGATGAGTGCAGGTCAAAGCGACTGTGAATTTGTGCTCGGGGGTCTACTCTGAGATAGTGTATGCAAAATAGTGTCTGTGTGTCAAGCAGAAGTACAGTAGATGGGCTTGCACTTTTCCATCCCATGCATTCTTAAAAAAAATATTCGGAATTTAACGAGGTTTTTCCGAAAACTGTGACCCGGATCAAAAAGCTGTATGCAAGCATGTCGTTCCTGATCAGACTGAACCTTCTCAAGTTGGAACGGCATTGATATCCCTTATAAATGTAACCCAGATCTGATAAATATAAGCTACATGCAATATTCAATATGTGCTAATAGCCAGTTTTGATAAGATCCTGATTGTGCTTGGCTGGATCATGTATGATCGTATCACGTATCATGATAAGTGCACTTGTAAGCCTTTATACAGCTTCAGTAGATCATCTGACCTTTATAATAATTAGCACTACTCTGCATCGAGCACTCACGTGTGCTCCAGAGCCTGCATTACAGTTAGCACTTCAAGCATAACAGCGCTGGCTGCACGTGCTCAGTATCGACCGGGACAAGATCCAAAGTGGAAAGCACGGAATGTGTCGGGAACATGAGGTCAAGCAAGGAAAAGTGTCTCGCTGATATGAATATGCTTTTAGGAGATGTCCTGTCATCAGCCTCGTCTTAGTTATGGGAATATGTGTCTGCCGGGACGACGGTGAGAGCTGGTAATCGAACGAGACTGTGCCGCTCTGAGGTCGTGAGTTAAAAGGGAGGGGTCATGAACGGTTCTCAGGCTCAGGTGTATTTCCCACACTTCATCAGGCTGTCCTTGGTCTGTCCTTGATGGAATTTGGAAGCGTACGGTCATACGGGTCTACCAGCAGTGGATAAAATCCCAGTCTAGAGGGGATGCTCCTCGGAATTGTGCCAGGGAAGGCATCCACCAAATCTGGACCCGCTGACCAATTCTTTGATGTAAGAGAGTCTGAACACTGATGTGGCTACATCCAGAACCTAGTCCAGTACATGCCCAATCCAATCCGCTATTGAGGTTCAGTCACCTGGGGGGTAATTTTTTTTTAAGTTATCATTTCTACAGTCCAGTTTCTGGCAACATGGTCCCTCAGCAGCTGGGTCACTGGTGCTGATGGTGGCAGAGGAAGGGGCACTAAACCAGCCTCCGAGGATGAGTCAGTTCTTTGCCTTAATCTGAGCGTTTATGCCGTGTTTATCGGCGTAGGACATTGTGTGTATCTCCGTGAACACGACGATGGCTCATAATGGAGACAGGGAACGTTTTGTTCAGCACTGTTTGCTTCCAATTTCCATTAGTGGGAGACGGATGGGTGCCCACTTTCTATTTTCTTAGTCTTGGATCTTTCCGTGCGTCTGCTTGCCCTTCAAAAGTGTCGGTCCAGTTTGTGTAGGGTGAATTGGGTTTGGCCCAAAGAGGGGTTCCGCTATTCGGGAATTCTGCAGCTATTCCTGAAGCAGTGGCTGCATTGTGAGACGGCTGTATGACCAGCTTTTCAGGGCCGGCAAATAACAATTGAAACATTGTTTGAGTTCCCCATGAAAACCCCCGAGGCTGCATAGCGACCGCGGTGCTAGATCGGGCCGCTCCTTTGGCATTACGTGGTGTCCCGAAATGGAAAGATCCATTCGTGTTATGCGATAGCGATTTTCCTTAGCCCTTGTGGCTCTATCCTCCTGACCAATGAACTTCCTGTTTAAAGTCTGCACTTCCTGAGGGACCGAAGCTCCTCAGAACCTACCAAAGCTCCTGTGATGCTGATTACGCTGAGCTAAACAAATCAGGCCGGCCTGCGTCTTTTATGGCCATTCCGACAACCGTCCTGACGGGATGCTGTTCAAACACAGCACCGTGGAATCAACAGATCCCCAAATCACAAACAGGAAACTGTTATCGGAGCGCTGTAATGCCTCCCACCTTATCTATGAGCTCACATCTGTCCCACCCAGACCCCTCCCTCAACACAGGAAGTAGGGCATCTGTCCCACAGTCCCTTTCGAGTCGGACACTGGCTCGAACCTGGCTGCCAGACTGGGAATGATGGAATGCGTCTGTTTGTGTGATGCATTGTTAAGGTTTGTTTCGCACTTATAGCCCAGCAGGGCCTCCCGCGGGACCGCCAGAGGAGCCCCTTTGTTTAGCTTGTCAGCACCGCAAGCGCTTGGCACGGTGACAGATTTGATTCATTTATAAATAGCACTAAATGAGCTGCTTTCCTTCTGTACAGGACTGTTCAGACGGAGTTAGGTTTAAAAAAAAATCAATGCAATTTAATCGCAATATTTGCGTTTGCAGGAAATTGCAATTGGATTTTTTTTGTCCAAATCGTTCAGGCCTTATAAAATTGTAGTTTTTTCCCATACAACACCCTAATGTACAGGGGTTGGACAATGAAACTGAAACACCTGTCATTTTAGTGTGGGAGGTCTCATGGCTAAATTGGACCAGCCTGGTGGCCAATCTTCATTAACTGCACATTGCACCAGTAAGAGCAGAGTGTGAAGGTTCAGTTAGCAGGTAAGAGCACAGTTCTGCTCAAAATACTGCAATGCACACAACATTATGGGTGACATACCAGAGTTCAAAAGAGGACAAACTGTTGGTGCACGTCTTGCTGGCGCATCTGTGACCAAGACAGCAAGTCTTTGTGATGTATCAAGAGCCACGGTATCCAGGGTGATGTCAGCATACCACCAAGAAGGACGAACCTCCACCAGCATCACGTAGTGACCTGGCCACTATCCTGCAAGAAGAATGGCTTAAACTCCCTCTGACCACTGTGCAGTACGCAGTATATGTCATTCCCAAGACCAACTGACGCTGTATTGGCCGCAAAAGGAGGCCCTACACCATACTAATAAATGATTGTGGTCTAAAACCAGGTGTTTCAGTTTCATTGTCCAACCCCTGTACCTCTCAGCCATGAACAGATAAAAGAAAACTTGTTCTGTAGATAAAATGGCTCAATGTGTAATTTAAATTGCAATTGCAAAATTTGTCAGAAAAGTTGCAATTAGACTTTTTGCCCAAATCGTTTAACCCTATTTATTGCAATACTTTTATAAGACTTAGATTTTCTTTGGGGACTATTTTACCTTACAACACTGTACCAGTGTATCTCTCCGCCATAAATGGATTGAAGATTTTTTTAATAGATTAAATTTCTTTTAAAGAAAACTTTTAAGAAAATTGCTGTAATTTAAAAAAGTACTATTTTGTCTTAAAACATACTGATGTACAGATTAAAGAAAAATAATTTTTTGAGAAAATATTTGTCATTTAAATTTTAAACACAATATTTATCAAACAAAATTGCTCAGCCCTTTATTTTTTTGCCTTACTGCAACCTAATGTACCTCGCTGCCATGAATAGATTACAGAAAACTCTGAGAAAATTGGTGCAATTAGTCATTTTAATTGCAATTGCAAAATTTGTCAGAATATTTACAGTTAGATATTTTGCCCAAATCATTCAGCCTTATAAAATTGTAGGAATTCTGAAAGAATACATTTATATAGGAACTATTTTGCCTTAAGACACCTTAATGTACCTCTCTGGAATAAACAGATGAAAGAAACCTTGTTCTTTAAAGAAAATTTGCACAATTTGTAATTTTTTAAAATTGCAATTGCAAAATTTGTCCAGAAAATCGCAATTAGATCATTTTTTCCAAATTGTAGCCCTATCTATTGTAGTAATTCTGAAAGAATAGATTCCATATAATGCCTATGAACAACGTGCCATGTATAGATAGATATACTGTAGAAGAAAATTAAGTATTAGGTCAAAAGCTGAAACTTTACAGGACAGGGCAAAAACCTGCTTTAGTTTTAATGTAAATCAATGGAACCAGACATCTTTCCTGGTAGATTTGGGCCGTTTCTGTTGGTCCATTCAACCTGAATTTTTCACACTATGTAAACAACAGCTGCTGTGTTTAAACGAGGAACAAAAGTAAAAATAAACAAAAATGAATATACATGCTTTTCATTGGACAGCTCAATATTAAGAACCATATTGTGTATTAACTTCCTGTGTGAGAGCTTCATCACTGGTAGTAGCGTAAGGCTGGTCTCCCAGACGGTCCTGGTGCCTACCTTGCACTATACGTCTAGATTAGTTAGCTATGCTAGACATTGAGGTTGGCAGGGGTGAGGAAGCGTGTGCAGATCTATTCCCGGATGGACAGCGCTAGTTCCTTTTAGCGCTCCTTTCATTAGTGGCTGATGAAGCATCCAGTGCCAAGACGCTCCTCACTTTCCATAAGGGATCTGAGCTGATTAAATGCGATCACCGGGATGCTCAGCAGCTCTTATCCCTCATTAATACAGCTAGGAGCGCCTCTGGCTTAGTTCATAAACATCCTGTTAGCATCTGCATGCTAATATACAGCTAAATGCTGTTCTGCTTGATTAGCCCCGAGTAACCGGGCATGCTAGACGTAAAAGCTGATTCATACCACCGTGCCGTATTTTGGGGGTGGTGTTTATTTGCGGTCGTGATATCGGCACGGCTCAGACACGCTTACGCATTTCAGGCACGCGTCCTGCCCGAGACGGCTGAGGTTTTCACGGAGGGGGCTCGTGCTCATGCTTAAAGTGTCTGTGGGATTGATCTCTCGCCACCCTGAGGGGGTATTCCAGAAATCTATACTCCGCCAAGCGATAAGTAAACTTCCTGCTTTGATTGATTTCGTCGGGGGCTCGCAGGAAGTGCTGGAACTCTGAAGGGAATTGACAGCCGAGGAGGGTATTAAAGAAGTGGAGCTATTTCAGTCCACACCGGCTCTGTCTGAGTAGCAATCTTCTGAGTAGGCCGCCGTCTCCTGCACCACCACAAGTGTAGCAATCACCGTTACGGCCTGAGGTTTATTTCCACGTCCGAGTAAGAACACTAGGGGGAGGTTTCACTGACTGCTCAACTAGCAGCAGGATCCAGGACTCAATAGCTATCCCAGCCCCGGTTTTCCTGGGTTCCTTTGGATCCAAATAATTTTCCCAATGACAAATTAAGACTCATCAGTCCACAGAACCATGTCCAGTTCGTCCTCTATGGTCCTCCAGCTTTGTTTGACAGATACACGTTCTTTCAGACCCATGGTGCTTCTAGAGTTGACCTCTCTTAGCTTAGTATGCACTGAAACCCCTCGGATCTGACCCAAGAGTGGTGTTCTGAGGAGCGTGGAGGGTCCCAGTTTCGTTATGTCTCCTCAGAATGATTCCCTCAGGCAAACAAGGGCGTCGTCATTCATTCATGCATTTGTTCATCTCCTGAGCCGCTTATCCGTTTGGGTTGCAAGGGATGCTGGAGCCTATCCCAGCGCTTACTGAGCGGAAGGCCCTGAAACGGCCAGGCAGGGAAGATACACAGACATACACAGTCTTCACTTTGAACTGTGGGAGGAAACCAAAGCACCCGCACACAAGTTCACACGGAAAGGATCCTGGATGCCCCAGCTTGGAAACTAAACCAGAGCCGTCTTGCTGTAATGCAAACAGGGCTAGACGCTGCACTGTTCGGTACCTGGTCCTCCTGAAATCAGTGGTCTGGGGTTCACATCCAGTTAACTCTGTTGGGGCCCACCGTGCATGGGGAAGCTCTCTGCCCCTGGCTCTGGACTTGCATGACTGGTTCATTTTGTACTGAGAATGCTTTGTCTTATCACCTCCACAGATTGCAAAGCAGTGATATATGGAACTGTGCAGTCGGTCCAGGGTTCAGATGTAGGGTGTAAAAGAAGGAGGGGGGGTCGGCCAATAGAATTACACCTACTGGTGCTACTTGGACACGCCATCAGAGAAGAACCCTGGGTCATGGGGTGTTTCGGGTCTTTAATCTTCATGCACCCTCACCCAGGCCACCCAGCCAGGGATGATCAGTCAAAGGCTTGTGTCCAAGTGGCATGCTTGCTCCAGGGCTGCCCCCTACGGATCCACAGGCTCCTCGAGGCCCTCTCTGCTGCCTCCAAGATGGAACTGTAAAATCATAAACTGACCTCTAGAACACATAGGTGATGCTTTACTCACCTGATTGGGTGGGATGGATGGCCTTTGTGAGTCAGACGGGAGCTTACTAATGGACTAGCATTTGGAGGGCTGACCTGCGGTTCGCCGGTAGGCGAGTCACAATGTCACATGACCTTGTTAAGCCAATGAAATGCAAGGCATGTCATCTGACATGGACGTGAGCCAATGGCACACTTTCATCCTGGGCAGACACACAGACGTACACAGTCTTCACTTTGGACTGTGGAGGGAACCCGGCGCACCCGAAGTGCATCACCACAGACACAAGGAGGACTTGGAGTACAGGGGTGGCGTGATTGGTTCATTTGGCACGGTGAATGCTTCGTCTTCCATGTTTGTATCCAAGGAAAAGCTGCAGGTGTATGAAGTTGCCTGCCGTTTTGCAAACCTGCCACAGATTCCCAAGCAGTGACATATGGAACTGTGCAGTCGTTCCAGGGTACAGATGGAATTCTAGCATCATGAGCCCGGAATCAGTCCCGGGTGCTGACTCAGGTATCCGGGACAGGTATAGAACACCCACCTGAGAAAGCCATGCGTAGATAGCCAAGGTGTGTTCAGGTAGCTGTTTGTGTGTTACTGTTTATCAGCTCATTCCGAGAGTTCTAACACCTTATAGTCTCGGCTTCTAGTTTCCAAATCCATCTTTCCCTGCAGTCCCTGCAGGTGTGGCTCCCACAGCATGAGGCAAATAGACAATGGTTGGCTGCCATGAGTGAGCTGATGAGCTTACGAACTATGATCAAGCAGGATCAAAAGATTTGTGAGGCGTTTAACCTGCATTACAGCACCAGTGACGGACAGCCATGCAAGCTAACAGCTATAAGCTTGAGCTCATCTTCTCCACTGTACTGAGCTCATCCCATTTAGTGCACTGAGAAATCATCGTCCCAATCGTCTTTGTAAGCCGGTCCCAAGCTTTTGGCCAAACATAAAAACATATTGTTTACCAGTTTTCATAGATGGGTGTGTGCAACTTAAAGGAGCAGTATGTAACCATGTCCAAACATAAGGACAAGTACTTTGAGCCGATTTTCATATACAGGTGTATATAACTTAAAGGAGCAGTGTGTAACTTCATAAACATAAACATTGTTAAGCTCAGTTTTCATAGATGGGTGTGTGCAACTTAAAGGAGCAGTATGTAACCATGTCCAAACATAAGGACAAGTACGTTGAGCCGATTTTCATATACAGGTGTATATAACTTAAAGGAGCAGTGTGCAACTTCATAAACTTAATCATTGTTAAGCTCAGTTTTCATAGATGGGTGTGTGCAACTTAAAGGAGCAGTGTGTAATCTTCACTAAACAAAAAGGCATTAGGTTAAGCTTAATTTTCATAGATGCAACAACTTAATGGAAAAGTGTGTAACAGCTACCAAACACAAAGACCGTAGGTAAAGACATTATGTTAAGCTGGAGTTTCATAGATGGGTGTATGCAACTTAAAGGAGCAGTGTGTAACAGCTTCCAAAAAGACATTATGTTAAGCCGGATTTTTATAGATGAGTGTATGAGACTTAAAGGAGCTGTGTGTAACCTCTACCAAACATAAAGACATTATGTTGAGCTAGATTTTTATAGATAGGTGTATGAGACTTAAAGGAGCTGTGTGTAACCTCCACCAAACAAAAATCCATTACGTTAAGTGTGATTTTCATAGATGGGTGTATGCAACTTAAAGGACCAGTATGTAACCTAGATCAAACAAAAAGCCCTTAAGTGCAAATTTGAATTTCAAAGACATCCCCTCCACCCTCACCGCCACCACCAAATCTTACACACTGCACCTTTAATGCAAGTGAACATGACCCCCCCTTATTTAGATTCTGGCTCAGACCTGCTGCTGATACTGAGAGGGCCTGAAGTGGACCAGAACTTTTCCACCGGCTTTTGGAACACTTCGAGAGCCTGGTTCTGATTGGCTCCGGCTCTGATTGGCTCAAGATGTCATAGTCCTGGAGACATGATCCACCATGCCTGGCTACATGATGTAATCCTGGACAGACTGACAGTAAGAGCGCGAACCAGAGCCACCTGTGGAGCCCATGCTGGGTCTTAATGCGTGTCACTGACTCTAATGGTGCGAGACGACTGGGGGGAACCGAAGGAGCACAATGCACTGGCTGCACATGATTTATTAATGGTGTAGCCGTGCACCAGCGCAGGGCTTTATGAAAGTCACGGGCTGCTTATGCATTCCACAGAGCTTTAATTTAGAAAGTTTCTCATCCGCTATAAATCTTCTCCCGGGCTAATGGATATAAGGTCGGCTCAATCAGGAGCATAAATCAGGAGGATGTCATTTAATCCTAATTTTGCGTCATGCCCAAACCTCTCTTAACCCCGCACGCATGTGTAGACAAATGATTTCCTTGATGAAGCAGTGTTGCACGACAAACTAGCCAGACGTGGGATGGCAGTGCTGCTGGGAAG